>CAUYSK010009235.1:0-36033 GCA_963575035.1 Avahi laniger
TCTCCACCACCACCACCAGCCCCCTAAGAAAAAGGAAGCAGGCCAGGCGTGGTGGCTCACGCCTATAATCCTAGCACTCTGGGAGGCCGAGGTGGGAGGACCGCTCTAGGTCAGGAGTTCAAGACCAGCTTCAGCAAGAGCAAGACCCCGTCTCTACTAAAAAAATAGAAAGAAATTAGCTGGACAACTAAAAAGTATATAGAAAAAACTAGCTGGGCATGGTGGTGCATGCCTGTAGTTCCAGCTACTTGGGAGGCTGAGGCAGGAGGATCGCTTGGGCCCAGGAGTTTGAGGTTGCTGTGACCTAGGCTGATGCCACGGCACTCTAGCCCGGGCAACAGAGCAAGACTCTGTCTCAAAAAAAAAAAAGAAAAAGGAAACAGAAGAGTCAAGAGGGAAGGCAACTGGGAGATTGAGCCTGGAGGGAAACAGATTTAATCAGCAACACAAGACCTTTCCCTACCCAGCCCCACCCAGTCTGGCCCAACTCCCACTCCACTTGCCCAGCCAATGGGCTCCTGGGACTACCATCAGCTGTGGAGCATATGATTGCTCAAAAAAAAAAGCAAAAGGGAACAGCCCAAAGGCAGGAGACTGCCCTATCCACTTCTTGCCCTGCTCCTTCTATCTTTCCATACTTACCTGTTTCAAGTCACTCCCTTCCTAGGTACTCAGGCTCCACTCCTGGCCCATCCTCTTCACCTTCCTCCCGTTTCTTCCCCTGCCCAGAGCTTCTTCCTATAGATTCCATTTTCCCTTCCTTGTGATGAGGGATCAGAGGATCAGAACCAACCTCACAAGAACTTGATAAATTTTTCCCCACAGCCTTATCAATCCAAGCCCTCCCAAGGTCACCTCCTTTCTTCTCTCCATCTCCAAGGACAGTTTTTGTCCCTCCCCTCCACTCTCACTATCAACAGTGACCAATATTCTTCTTACCCTTATGATGTGCCAGGTTCAGTTCTTAGGACTTTACATATTAAATTTTCACAGTAACTCTATGACGTGGCCACTGTTAGCATTTTACAGAGAGGGAAATTAGGTCCAAAAGGTGCAGGCCCTTGCCCAAAGCTACACACTGGGAAGTGGCAGAACAGAGATATGAATCCATGTGGTTGGTCTAGCTCCAGAATCCACTCACTTAATTACTACTCCTCCTTTTTTTTTTTGAGACTAGGAGACTAGAGTCTCCCTCTGTCACCCCAGGTGGAGTGCAGTGATGTCATCATAGCTCACTGCAACCTCAAACTCCTGGGCTTAAGTGATCCTCCTGCCTTGGCCTCCAAGTAGCTGGGCCTACAGGTACTGGCCACTACGCCCAACTAATTTTTCTGTTTTTTGTAGGGATGGGGTCTCGCTCTTGCTCAGGCTGGTCTCGAACTCCCGACCTCAAGCGATCCTTCCGCCTTGGCCTCCCAGAGTGCTAGGTCAGGTTTGAGCACCCGGCCTACTACTCTCTTACCTGCGAAGTTTTAGTTCAAGGATCTTCTGCAGCCCACTGCCTCTTCCCCTATAAGCAGGGGCTTCCACCTAGATTTTCTGCAGCGTGATCTTGCCCTCAGCACCATCTACTCAAAGGGATCCTGACCCTTTTGACAAGAAACAAAGCTTTCTCAAGTGTTTCTAAGAAATGTGTGCAAAGTGCCCTGTCTGGACTTCTCTCCCTCCTTTCCTCCCCTCATTAATTCAGCAAACATTTACTAATCATGTCCCCTGTATAGTGTCCAGAATACATGAAGTTCCTGTCTTGACATTCGGTCAGGGGATACAAGAATCAAACAAGTTTTTTACGCAATCCATTTTAAAATTACAATTGTGGCAAAGAAGCAAAGAAATGCAGGTCCTATAAAAGCCCGTGACAGGAACCTGATCTCTCCTTTCTCCTCTTTGAAGAGGATTCTTTACCCAGAAGAAAGCCTCCCTTTTACGAAGTCATTTTCATTCTCCAACTCCTGAGGAACAAAGTCTCGCCATTCTCCCTGTCTCTCCAAGGGACCTCCCCCGGAGATAAATGAAAACAAATGAGGAACCCCTATCCCTCTTCTCCAAGTCGCCTTTCCTCAGTACCCACAAAGGAGCTGCCTCGCTGTTCCTCTCCTAAAGAAGTGGAAGTTCTTCCCTTGAGTGTCCTCTCCAAGTAGTCTCTCCCAGTTCTTTTTTTTTCTATGACACCCCTTCCTTCACACCAGGCAGGGGCTCCAAGCTCTGAAGATAGTCTTTGCATTCCTAGTCCCCCTTGAGGAAAACCCGCTGGGGCCCCACGTACTCACAGATCTAGCCAGCCCCCGAGCCCCAGGCCGCCGCAGCGCCAGGAAGGCAGCCTGGCCCAGGCCTCGGCTTGGCCCCCAGACCCTGGACACAGCGACCGCTACCGCCATCTTGGCCAACAACTACTCGGCGATCCGCCCCCTCCTACTCCAGACTGGGGCTGCCCCTTCATGAGCCTGACTCAAATGCCGGCACCACTCTGACGAGAAGACCACCTTTTTCCCATACCTTGGTAGCTAGGATGCATATAGAGATGGAGAAGACAATCTATCTTACCAAAATTTATTCCCACCGCCTCATTCGTAGCTTCTCCTGTAACAGGCAAAGAAGAGGGCAATCTGACCACAGCATCGGGGCTTTAGGGTCCGGGGGGCCTCGGATGGGACGCGGCCATGCCAAGGACCGCCCCCTCTTCGCTACTGTCCTATGGCTTTGCCGGGGTTAGGGGGTGGGAGTGGGCGGAGCCAGATTGTTGGTAAACGCTAAGCCACGTGCGGAAGCCAATTCAGACGGCCCCTGGGCCTGCGCGTGCGCACTGGTCATGCGGCATATGCGCAGGAGCGTGCTGCTGGGCGGAAGCGCAGTTGCAGCCGCACGCGGGCTCTGGCGCTATGGAGGGGCCCATGCAAGCGGACGCCAAGATCCGCGCTGAGACTGGAACAGAGTCCGGCCCTCGGGGCCCCGGCTGCAGCCTCCGGCACTTTGCCTGCGAACAAAACCTGCTGTCTCGGCCAGATGGCTCTGCTTCTTTCATGCAAGGTAAGAACTTAACCCAGGTAAGAACTGCCCGGGTCACGTTCACCCAGGTCGTGTTTGTTTCGGAGAGCGGCTACCGTGCGTTGCAATGGAGTGCTCACTTCCCCGTGATACTAGCTGATAAAAGTCTCTCCTGCACGGATGCAGAATTTCTTGTCCGGGTGGATAGTGCTAGATTCGCTACGATACGCATATGTCTTCTCCGGACTAGAAAGGAGAGGGTTTCTCCACCCAGGTAATATCTCTCAGAATGAGAGAGGACAGACTCCCCCCGACCACCACCAAAATGATATTCCAGAATAGGGAAAATTTCCTCACTAGTATAAATATCCCCTTGACTAGATTCTTTATCCGCTTCTCGCACACACAGCCTGCGTCCATACATCGCGAACTGATGCAAACCTGTTCACTTGCATAAATGTCTCTTAGACTGGCAGATCACTACCACGGGCTTCATTATTCTTTAGACTGTGACAGATCTTTTACGCTATTAAATATTCAGATTGAAGGTGATGTCCCCACCCTGGGTTGAAGAATATTTCCCTCACTCCCACCTTACCAACTGAGTAAATATCTCTTTGATTGGGATATATACCTCTCCATATGATATGATCTCTCCCTAAGATTGGGCAGGTCTTTCCTACTGGGCAAATGTCCCCTTCCCCTAGCTAAATACCTCTCAAACTGGATTCAACTCCCTGACCCAACTAAATATGCCCCTGGAGATAGGCGTGGAGCTCACCCTCATAAGCATTTGTCGTACCACTCAGGCATTACCTTCTACCCAGGTTCAGAACCTGCTTTTGCACCTGTAGTCCCAGCTACTTAGAAGGCTAAGGTGGAAGGATAGCTTGAGCCCAGGAATTCCAGGTTATACTGAGCTATGATCATGCTACTGCATTCTAGCCTGAGTGACAGAGCAAGACCTGGTCTCTTTAAAAAAAAAACAAACAAACAAACAAAAAAAACTTTCATTGATTTTTTTTTTCATTCATTGAACACATATGTATTTATGGTAAGTACTGTTCTAGGCACTGAGAGTACAGCAATAAACACAACTGATTAAAAACACCCTGCCCTAACGGAGTTTACATTCTAGTAGGGGAAACACAGTAAACAAGATAACTGACTAAAACGTGTAGTAAAATGCTATGAGAAGAATATAGTTGAGAAGGGGAATAGGGTGTGCTGGAAAGGGTTGCAGTCTTAAATAGGATGAGTTGTTTTGTTGAGCTGCCTTTGTTCCATTTATAAACACATATTGGGGTGAGTTTGGGGTCATGCTGTAAAATATATTTCTTAATGGGAGTTACAGTCAAAAAAGTTTGGAAGCCACTGTTCTAGTGCAGTCTCCTTTGTGTGCCCAGTGCCCCGAATCCTACCCACTCTGGGGAAATAAGCAGCAGGTGTCCAGATTGCTGCACAATTTGGAGATGAATGCCTGAGAGAAGAAAGCTGGGCTGGGGAAAGCTTTGGAAAGAGAAGTTGAGGCCAGCTGCAGTAGGAAGGAGGAAGGTTAGCTCTCAGGAAGAACTCACTAGTATCAGCTAAGATCTCTTGCATACTCAGCATGTGCCAGGTACTGCTCTGTTTCACGTGAATTGTGTCCTTTAATCCCCACAAGAGGCCACAAGGGAGGTACTGTTGTTATCCCCATTTTACAGATGCAGAAACACAGGCGAAGAAGTCGAGGGAGCGCTCAAAGAATCACTGCCTTACCATGGTGGGGCTGCCACTGGGAGCCCTGGCCATCGGGCTCAGTGCCACCCATTGGGCCCTAGAAGCAGGGGATGTGTGAGTGAGGCTTCCCCTGCTATCTCCCCAGGTGATACCTCTGTCCTGGTGGGTGTGTATGGACCTGCCGAGGTGAAGGTCAGCAAGGAGATTTTCAACAAGGCCACACTCGAAGTGATCCTGAGGCCGAAGATCGGGCTGCCTGGTAATAACCCAGCTGAAATTCTGAGTGCCCAGTACGCAGGGACCTCTCCCCAGTTCCTCCCTGCCCGCCGTCCTCAGTCTGGTCTCCCCTCAGCTGTTTTTGTCTTTTTCCAACTCTCTGCCCCGTGTCTGTTTCTGTCCCTTTTCTCTAATTTCTCCCTCCCCCTTTCTCTCTTCCTTGCTTCCATCTCCCTTTCTTTCCATTAACCTGTTTTCCTGCCATTTTACCCCCTGTCTCCCTCACGTCCCCCTGGCTGGGCCCACTGGAGTGGGAATGGGAGGGGCAGCAGCTCAGACATGGGAACTCCCAGGTTCTCCCACTGCCCAGCTGGTTCCCTTGGTGGACGCTGGAGGTAACAGGGGTCAGGTGAGTGGCACTGAGGCCCTGCCCCCTTCCCACTGGCGGGTACCCGTGCAGGTTCCTGCACCATCCTGGGCTGAGACTACAGACCCTTTACAAAGTCCAGAGGGCTTTGGTGGGGTGTATGGAGGAAGGTGAGGCAGATGGAAGGGAAGAGCCTGACAACCTCCTTTCAATTTCCCCAGGCGTAGCAGAGAAGAGCCGGGAGCAGTTGATCAGGAACACATGCGAGGCAGTGGTGCTGGGAGCATTGCACCCTCGCACCTCCATCACCGTGGTGCTGCAGGTCATCAGTGATGCTGGCTCCGTATCCTTTCCCCCAAGCCACCTCCTCCAGGAAGTCTTCTAGAACTTCCCTGATCGCCTCTTTTCTGACGGCCATGTACACCTCCCCTGCTAGGCAGAAACCTCCAAGCACTTGACAGGCACCAACTTGAAGAAGAACGGCAAACATAGCTTGAGTGCTTACTACTTGCCAGGCAGTATTCTAAATTCCTTATGCATCTTAACTCATTTAATAGAGCACACGAAACAGGTGCCATTATAATTCCCATGTAAGGGGCAGGTCCAGGACTTGGGTCCAAATTATCTAGTTTTACAGCCCAAAGACCCTAGCAAATGAGATCTCTTACGTTCACATGTTTTGGGTGAGGAAACTGAGGCCTAGAGAGGAGAAGTGCCTTGCCCGGTGTCGCATGGCTAGAAGACAGCAGAGACAAGACTCAAGCCCAGGCCTGTCTGACTCCAGTGACCTCTACTCTGCACCTTAGTGTGGATTTCAAGCTCTTAGTGCTGGGGGAGCCCTGAGCAGGCAGAGCAGTTGGGAGGTTCAACCTTGAAAAATCCCTGTGGTTTCAGTGAGTGAGGTTGAGGGTAAGGACCAGAGTCGGGCCTTTTAAAGAGGGAACTAAAACTCAGGGGAAGTGACAGAGGGTCAGCTGCAGGGCTGGAACTGATTGATCCTACAGCTGGGCCCAGGGAAGAAAGATGAGGAAACTGAGGCAGAGCCAGCTGACTACAGACCTGTGCTCTGCTTCCACTGTGCCAGGGCCACATGCCACCGTTGACTGCGAGCTCCCTGAGGACAGCAGCAAGGATGGCTCTTCCTCCATCGCCCAGCCAGCTCTGTCACCTGGCAGTGGCTGCCTGCTAGACTCCCAGGTTCTGGGCCTGGTTTGCCAGTGCCTTCGCCATGAGACCTTGAAAGGTTTCTTCCCCTCTCTGACAGTTTCCCCGAAGATACTTAAAACATAGTTCCATGTAACTGATGAAATTGAGACTCAATCAAGTAAGTCATTTGTTCAAGGTCACACAGTGGAGCAAAGGCAAAGCCAGGTCTGGAACCTGGGGTTACTTGATTCCAGAACCACTTTTAACCACTCTGCCACACCGCCTTTCTGTGACGGATTAGTGATGTCTGCCACAGGCATCGGCAGGGTGAAGGGAGGCATGGATGTGTTCTGCTGCCCAGCCCTACAGTAGAAACTTCTTAACCGCTCCCCGTGGTGCTCAGCTCCTGGCCTGTTGCCTGAATGCTGCCTGCATGGCATTGGTGGACGCAGGGGTGCCCATGAGGGCTCTCTTCTGTGGAGTCACCTGCGCCCTGGGCGCTGATGGGACCCTCGTGCTGGACCCCACAGCCAAGCAAGAAAAGGTAGGTGTGAAGACTAGGGTTGCTGAAGGGTGGTGGCCAGATGGCTCTCCCTCTCTTCCTCCAGACCTTGCTTTTCTGCACAAGCCGCCTCGCGCCACTTCAGTCCACGTGGCAAGCTCTGCTGTCTCTCTTCGTCAGGGCTCATTCGACTGCAAGTGCTAGAAACCCAACCCAAACTCACATCAGCAGAAAGGGAGGAAGAGAAGAGAGTTTCCTCCCTGGCTCAAGTTCCTGGTGTCTTAGGGCTGTGGTTATTATTATGAGTTATCTGCCCAGTACTGTAATGATCACTTCCGGTCAGGTAAACGGAAGCCACTTGGGATGTTTCAGATGGAGGGAATCGAATGCAGAGAATTGGTAACCACCGTGTTAGAAAAACTAGAGCAAAAAGAAAGGTAGAGAGGCTAACACCCAGAGATGGGACGCCCCCACCAGCCCTGGGCCAGCTCCTGTATTATGCTATTGGAGATGGTGTCAGAGTCGGTTCTGGATGCGTGAAACATACCCTGCCTCTGCCCTGGCTGCGGAAGCCCAGAAGCCACCCCGCCTCCATGGCTGTTACAGCACCTGCCACTGTCACGATGAGGGCAGGATGCTTTCTGTCTCCTCCTTCCAGGATTACTGGTAGCGCCTACCTAGCAAAGGAGTCTGGGAAATAGCTTGCCAGCTTCCAGCCCCTGTGGGGCAGACCGTGAGGGTAGGTGGGAAGCTAAGAGACACCAGGAAGGTTACTGGCACTATGGCTGGCCCTATGGGACAGGAGTACTGTGCTTTGGAGAAACCCCCGTCAGAACCACGTGGTTGAAGTGAGGATGGGGAGCAGGTCTACAAAGGGAAGGTGGAGAGCTGTTTCCCAGGGAAGTGGTGATACAGACAGAAAAGACCACACTTGACAGGGGAGCGTCTGGCTGTGACACAGGCAAGGCCTTGAGGCCAAGGGCCTAGAGTCCCCTCTGCGGGACCACCTGAGATTTTATTTCAGGAGAGTATTTTAGGGCCCCACCACCTGCTACCCCTTGTCCCTAGGAGGCCCGGGCAGTCCTGACCTTTGCACTCGATAGTGTGGAACGGAAGCTGCTGATGTCCACCACCAAGGGGCTCTACTCTGATGCTGAGGTACCGGTGTGGGGATGAGGGTAAAAGTCAGAATCTTCCCTCCCAGCCTGATACGACGTCTTGTTTTTGTTGTGGATTTTTGGTCGTTTGTTTTTTCAAACTCCTGGACTCAAGCGATCCTCCTGCCTCGCTCGGCCTCCCAGAGTGCTAGGATTATAGCACCCGGCAAGGCCTCGTTCCAAGTCTGCCCTGGACTCAGAGGTTTAAGGAGAGCCTCTTCCTTGCATCCCATCTGTAAAAAAGGGAGTTTTCAAACTTTGTAACCACAGAAACCTTTGTGGAAATTTTAAAGGGAAGACCCAAGTTACAAGATGAGGGGGGAGGGAAAGGAACTTAGCTTGAGATGAGGAGGTGGGTGCATGTGAAGGCCCCAGTGCTCCGCTCAGAGTGGTAGCCACCTGGAATCCTGGGTCTCTAAGGGACAGAATTTGGAAACTGTTGGACCAAACAGTGTCCAAGAGCATTTCCATCATGGGTCCCCTATGAATCTAGGACTATGTGGCAGTAAAGATTTGGGGTCAAAGGGCCCATGGCTCTAAGACCCCAAGACTCCTCCAATTCCACAGCTTTTACAAAGCTGGGGTCTCCTCCAAGGGGTCAAGATGCCTGATCCCACCGGCCTGATCCCGGAAGTCCTCGCCCTCTTTTTTCTCCTGTTCCTCTAAGATCATGAAGTGAGGAAGAAGGAATGCACTGGAAATAATCGCCTCACCGTGGGGGTGGGGGCATGATGGGAGGTGGTAGGTTTTGGGGGTGAAGGGAGTCAGGTGGGCTTGGCGGGACCTCCTGGGTCAGCCAGGCTGCCTGTGGGCGCAGGGCGTGGCCCCCAGCACTGACCAACCTCCTCCACTCCCCTCCCCCAGCTCCAGCAGTGCCTGGCTGCGGCCCAGGCCGCCTCGCAACACGTCTTCCGCTTCTACCGGGAATCGCTGCAGAGGCGTTACTCCAAGAGCTGAGGCAAGCCGGGGCAGGGAGCCCCTCCTGCTGCCCCTACCCACTACCTCCAGCCTCAAGCAGACCGGCGGCCCAGCCTTGCCACTCCCTGTGCGCCCGTCCGTGTGATGGGCTTGCGGTTCTGCAGCTGCCCAGGCTCCGTGGGGGAGGATAGAGCTTCGGCCCTTGACAGCTCCAGGGCCTGGGGGCACAGACCTCCCCCACAGGGACAACATTAAAAAGAACTCACATTTATTGGACGGATTAGTAAATTCATTCATTCTAACAGACGTCTGGGGAGCACCCATTGCGTGCAGGCCCCGCTAGGTGCTGAGAAACCGGCAAGTGAACAAGAGAGACCCAGATCCATGTTTGAGGAGCAGTGGGGTAAATACTATGAAAAAATTAAAAAGCAGGGCACAGGAGTTCGGGAGAGTTCGTTTGGAGAGGGCAAACCCAGCACGTTAGCCAGGAGCACCTTCCCAGGAAGGGGCGTGTGTGGGGCAGGTGCCTGGGGGAGGAAAGGGAGCCAGCTCTTGGATGAGGCGGGGCAGGGCCACCCAGGCGTCCAGTGTGGCGGGGGCAGAGCGAGCAAGGGCAGGAGATGGGTGGGAAAGGGAGGGGATGTCACAGCACACAGGCAGGGCCTTGTAGGCCCTGGAAGGAACTTGGCTCTGAGCAGTCCTTTCCCACCCAACAGCCCTGCCAGGTAGGGCTATTATAGTCCCCATTTTAAAGTGAGGAAATGAGCTTAGAAGCCAGTTCACTGCCTGAGGTCACCAGCTTGTCTGCCGTGGAGCAAGGGTCCCACTTGAGGGGTCCAGCCTGGAGCCCTTAACACTGAGACCACACCCAGGGAAACACCAGCACCCAGCACGCTCGGACCATGTGCGTCCACCTGGAAACGCAGTTGAGGCTCCTTGGTGATGAGTCGGGTGGCAGCACCCCCTAGGGGCATTTGGAAATATGGGGGGTCTGTTTAGTTGCCATTTGACTGCTGCCCTCGCCCCACCCGCAGGGTATTTAGTGGGCAGGAGCCAAGGACCTGTGAGCTTCCTGCAGAGAAGAGCTGTCCTACAGCCTGGCCACACGGTTGTGAATCCAGCAGGCCAGCGATGTCTGGGGGTCTTCGTGTCTGCCTGGCCCCCTGCTGCATGCCAGCAAGCACTTCCTATGTGCCTCTGCCCAGGTGCCAGCGCTTCAGTGTTTCCTTGAGGATCTATCCCTCCCGATCTCGGGCGATTTGGGTTACCTCCCACCCCAGGCAGGGCTGATGAGAGCCCACCTGGGAAGGGATTTACACTTTCTGGGGGGTACTTAAGCAGCTTGAGCTCTTGGGGCCATATTTCTCCCCCAAGAACTGGCACAGAATGAAGCCAGCAGAGGAAAAGAAGGCCAAAGAGACGGAGAGAGCAAACTTAATGTCATGTGAACCCCAGTCCAGATCTACCTGTTTTCTTCTCTGTTGTTGCTTGCGGCAGTCGGTTGTGTTTCTTCCACTTGCTGTGAGAAGAGCTCACAGGGAGACAGCAAACCGCCGACTACACATGTGATGCCCGAATCCTCCCCACAGCCCCAGATGTGGAGAAAATCAGTTCCATTTCGCAGATGAGAAAAAGTGAGGCTCAATGAGAAGTTTGGAAACCCTCGGCCCCCTTCTTGAGCTCAGGTCTTGGAGCACTGTGGGGATGGCCACCAGAGTCTGTCACCCGGGCCAGTCCCTTCCTGGTCTCAGGCACCCCCAACTTCTCCCACCTTCCCCCACACACAGACAGACTCTGGTTCGGCTGCAAGCGGGGGTCTGGTGTTTAATCTGGCGTTGCTGCCGCCAGGTGAGCGGTCAGGAAGGGAAGGGGGTTGTCCGGCTCGCTCCCGTTTCCGGATGCTGCTGCCGCCTCATCCGCCTGGGTCCTCCACGCTCTGCCCAGAGATGCGCTTGGCTGCCCGGCTCTGGGTTCACAGGGGGTGCCGCAGGGCCACAGCTAGGGCGGGTCTCGGGAGGCAAGGTAGGCAGCCAGGGTCACCAGAGCAGCCGCATACGTGCACACGCCCAGCCCGACGGCGAGGACCCCCAGCAGGAAAGCGCGGCGGGAGGCGGCCCCTGCCCCCTGGACATCCCCCTTGGCCCAAGCCTTGTTGGTCTGTAGAGGCAGTGGGCAGCAGTGACCCAGGCATCCGCTCCTCCCCACCCTGCTTCCTGCAGCCGCCGCCCCCTCCCCCACCCCACACACCCGTTCATTCCTGTATTCCAAAAACGGAGCACCTACTATGGGTCAGGCACAGCTGGGCTCTGGGGATGCTGGGTGACTAATGAAAACATATCTACATTATTCCGTGCCACTGTTCTAACTCCTTGGATTCTCACAATGACCCCCTGAGGTAGGAATTATCCCCGTTTTACAAATGACGAAAAAGGCACAGAGAAGTGAAATGACTTGTCCAGAATCTTGCAGATAGCGGCAGACTCAGGATTTAAGTTCAGGTTCTTAACTACCACTCCACGCTGCCTTCCATCTCCCCCATCCAGCCCCCCTCAGGTATTGCTCCTCTTGTTTCCGTGGTGCCTTGCGCTCTTTTATACCCGGTCCCCTCCCAGTCCCACACACTGACCTTCTGGGCCAGACAGAAGGCAGCGATGCCCACGGGCCAGAAACAGCACAGCATGGAGAACACAGCCAGTCCAAGGTGGTCGCGGGGTAGGAGTGGGGAGAGGTGGTCACCCCCATCCCAGTCCGAGTCACTGTCACTGGATGACATGTCCTACGGGCAGGAGAGGGCTTGGGTGGGCATCTCCACCCACCTCCCCTACCCCACCGCTCCCCTCCCCATAGCCCCCAAAGACCAACACCTCCCCAGAGACAATGAGAAAAATGTTCAGAGATGGGCTTTCGACTTTTCTACATCCAGGAGCTCTTTGAGGAGAAGCTGCGGACCCTGTCTCCTGAGAAGAACCCCACCCACACCCAAAGTTTTGAGTTCATTTGCAAGACCCGATCACGGACATTACAACTGCTTATAATCTCTAAATTAAAAGCCCCTGAACTGGAGACACATGCCATCAGGAACGGGAACCTGCAAAAAGATGGGAGATTATAGAATGTTCCAAAAGCCTGAATGATTAGGACAAATCTGCCTGCTGAAAACTACAGAGTCTAGATTTACAAATATTTATAGGGGAGAGGTCTGCTGGCCCCCCTGGTGGAGGCTGAATGTCGCTCTTCACCTTTTAAAATATATGTATATGCATATTTATAAAAAATCTTAAACGCAGCAAATAGCTCACAAGATTTTAAGGAATTAGGGAGTACAGTGGTACGATCATAGCTCACTGTAACCTTGAACTCCTGGCCTCAAGCAATCCTCCCCTCAGCTTCCCAGGCTTCCCACCGTGCTGGGATTACAGATTGCCAGAAAATTCCCATGCAAACCTTGAATTAGATTGCAAAGATCTCTAACTGGTAGTGCCCCCTGGCAACTGACAGAAGCAAACCAAACCCTCCCTGCCGGAAGGTATGTCCCTTCATTCCAGGCTTCAAGATAATATTTCCTAAAAATACTTTTTCAAATACAATGACCAAAGCACACTGGCTGAAGATAACCAGGCATACAAGGAACCGTGAACGTGAACTTGCACAAATGGTAAGGCCCTCAAGGTCTTCAGATGCTGTAGTCACCAGAGACAATGTCAAAGTGAGGGGCACTATGTGTGACAGATCGTGTTTTCCAAAAAAGGGCACAATATAATCTTTCATCCCACATGCTTTTCTTACAGTGTGAGTTTGATATTCCTCCCATCAAGGGATGAGGTCTGTGTCCCCTCCCCTTGAATCTGAGCTGGACTGGTGACTCACTTGCAATTAATAGAATGTGGTGGAAGTAATGGTACACGACTTCCAAAGCTAAGACAGAAAAGGTGAGGCAGCTTCTGCTTTGCTGAAACATCCATGGTGGAGGCACATATGGAGTGTGACTGCTCTGAAGCCATCGTGCTGCGAGAAACCACAAAGGACCCAAAGAAAGAGACAACGGAGAGAGTACATGAAGACAGAGCCATACCCAGCAGCCCCTGACTGTTCCAGCTCCAGCTACTGGCTGACTGTGACCTCACGAAGGACCCTGAGGGCAGAACCACTGAAATAGGTCTTTCCCACATTCCAGACCTACAGAAACCAGGAGAGTCAATGATTGTGGCTGCTTTAAACTACGAAGTCTTGGGGTGATGTCTTCTTATACAACAGTGGAAATGAAAGACAAGTTTGACGACGTGTACAAGGAATAATTATAACAAGTTTGACTGGCTTTAAAAAATAAATAAATGAATTATCGAGAGTGATATTAACTTGAAAAAAAGAGAGCGGGGCAGGCAGAGGCCAGAGCTGCGCTGGCTCTGGGGACAGGCAGATGGAGAAGAGGGATCAGAGACCAGAGGGAGGACAAAGAGCCAGAGGCTGAGAACAAAGATGAGAGAGAAATCTGGAGAGAAAAGGTAAAGAAATCAGGGAAGACAGAGAACAGGAAGAACCATCACTGGAAATCCCAGAAGCCCACACACAGTGGGGAAATGAGACTCCAGGCATGAAGCAGATGCCTCCAGCTGTCAGCCTGCCAGATGTTGGCCACAGCTGAGTTCACTCCGCACTCCCACCCATGGCTTCCACTAGGACCTCCAGTTCCTACCTCAACGTCAGGAGGCCCTGGCTCCCCCAGGCCAGCACTCACGGAGGGAAGAGGTGGTAGTATGAACTGCCAACCCCTGAGGGACTCCACAAAGGCTGTCTCTCTTAAGAGAGGCCCCAGCTCAGGCTGGCCAGGCTTCTGGGCAGGGGGCTCACAGCCTGTGCCTGCCAACAGAGGCTGCTGGAGCTCTCGAAGACTAGGGCTGTCCATGGCTTGGGGGAGACTCCGGGAGGGGTTTCCTGGGGGTAGGAGAAAGAAAAGGATAAGTTATAAAAGTCTCAACTTCATCCATCCCCTGACCCCTGACTTTGGAGAAAGTAATGCAGTGAGTAGTTAGTTCAGTGACCCTCAGATCCATTTTACAGATAGGGAAACTGAGGCCCAGACAGTAAAAGAGGTTGGCCCAAGTTACAAAAGGAACTGATGGGTGGGGACACTCAATTCTGGGCTTCTCTCTCAGGCAAAAGCCACGTACCTGTTGCACACTTATTCCAAACCACGCCTTACACACTGCCCCAACTCCCCCACACCCATCCCAGGTACACGTCCCTTAATTACCCATCCAGGCCACGCACCCTTCCCAGGTACTCATCCATCTCTCTACCCCCAGTGCTGCCTGGAACTTCACCCTAGTCCACACTCCCCCTCCCTTCCCCCCAGACCTGCACCCCGAGTCCCCGCCATACTGCCCCATCCAGGCAATCCCAACCCCCACCTCCGCACAAACATCTCCCAAAGGACTCCTTGGATACTTGCCCCAAACAACATCAGCTCCCAGAAAACACACCTCTGAGGCCTGCAACCTTCTTACACATTTATCCCAAGTGATTCCTTGCGCACTCCTAATCCCCAGAGCACCAGAAACCACACACGCGCGCGCGCACACACACACACACTGTCCCCTGTCCCCATCGCTTCCCTCACACACCTGCCCCAAACACTCATCCGGGTCCACGCACCTCTCCCCTACTCCACCCACACCCATCAGTTCTCCAAACACGTCCTGGTTTACCCGAATCCCCTTTGCACACCTCGCCCCATAACGCCCTCAACCCCAGCACACACACACACACGTCCACACTCAACACAACCAGACAGAATATTCTTCTCGCCCTACAATCCCCCCGAGAGGCCCTCCAGCCTCCTGCCCGCTCACTTCAAACCCTGACTTAGCCAATTTCCTAGCCAAAGGTTAGCCTCCTCCTCCCCAGCGCCAGGACAGGGGGAGGGGCAGTGGCCCCCCACCCCCGCCCCTCACTCACCGCCCACGGTCTCAGGCCGGGACCTCCGGGGCCGCTGCAGGACACCCGCCCAGACCCTGCCGCCAGTGGGGTGGGCAGACTCGGCGAGCCCGGCGTTCCACGGCCGGGCCGGGGGGCGCGGAGCCTGAGCGCTGAGCTCCTCCCGGGTCTCGGCGCCCCGGGCCCGCTGCGCGCGGGGGCGGGGATGGGGCGGGGCGACGGCCTCCCGGGCTCCGCCCCCCGGCGACGGCCGGTGATGGGGCCTTGAAGGCCGACGTCAGCGACGGGGCGCGGGTCTCTGCCACCCCCGTGTGTGGGCGAGCAGGCGGGGAACCCAGAGGACAGCAGCCCCTTAACCTCGAGCCCAGGCCCAAGCGCTGCCGACGGCAGGAGGGAGCGCCCCGAATTCTCCAGGGCCTTCCTGGCTTGGCCCCGCCTCCCTCCCCCGTCCGCCATTGTCCAATAATAGCCAATAATAATAATAACAGCAGCGACAGTCAACTGCATGCCCTGTTTTAAGTGCTTTACATGTATACTTACACATTTATTCCTCAGAACAACCCTAGGAGGCACTATCATTTATTGTCCTGTTTTACGCGGGAGGAAACAGGCAAACAGAGGTTAGGCAGTTTGCCTAAGAGCACACCCTGGGTTCACTGAGTGCAGACTACGCCCCAGGCCCCGTGTTAAACCCTTAACACTCATCATCGCATTCATTCCTCTCAGTAGCTCTGTTTATGTTCCTATTTTGCACAAAAAAAAGAAAGAAACTAAGGCTCAGAGGTGTATGCTCACTTGGCCACAGTAAACAACTAGTATTAGGACCAGCAGATTGTCACCCAGAGCTGTGTTCTTTGCTGACCCAGTGGGAGCGGAGGAGGCAGAGGGGGCTTCTAAGGCTGAGGAGTGCGGCCCAGGATGGGGTAATGCGCTGATTAGCAGGTGGCATGGTAGTGTTCATGCGTTAGTGTTTGGATCCACACAGACTTGGTTTCCTTTCCAGACTCTTTAAGGCACTGGCTGTGTGGCCTCTGAACAATGGCTTTGCCTCTCTGAACCCCAATTTCTTCATCCATAAAATAGGGATAATACTCCTTGCCTCCTAGATGTGATAACATACATAAAGTACTTAGATTCGGCACGATAACAAATGTCCAACATTTACCCAAACCCTGGCAGAGCAAGTGCTCTGAACGTGTTTGACAGTGTTTATTAATACTATTATTTAAATTCATCCTCATCAGGCTGATTAGAGAACTCTCCTCACCCGGAAAGCCTCCGCTTCCTTCAGAGAGTCTTGCATTGGCCTCCCCTTCCCAGAAGCCCTCCATCTCACCAGACTGGAGAATTTCCCGGCCTGATGTGGGCCACCAGAGTTCTCTCGCTCCAGGGCGCCAGGGCTCTGTGCCAAGAGTCCAGACGCTGGAGCTGGCATCGGCCCCACTCCCGGGGAGAACAGATGGCGTCTGCAAGTGCACTTGGCTCAGCCAGAGCTGCTGGCAGACGACTGAGACAGGGAGACCCATGGAGGAGAGGGAGAGGGGGCAGGATTGTTTTACCCGGGGGGATTACCCTGTTACTATCTCTTTAACCTTGCTCCAGTTGTTTTCTCACATTTCCATGAAACATATATTTCTTTTGATCCTAGTTTGCATCTTTCCACATCAGTGTCTACTCCACAAGGGCTAGGATTTGATCTCTTTTGTTCACTGCTTTGCCTCAGGGCCTAAAACAGTGCCTGGCACAAAGAGGGCCTTCCTTACATATTTGTGAGATGAGGGCATGAATTCCCACCAGCCTCAATTTTTTATCTAATCACTGAGTTCTGCGGGTCCCATCGTCCCCCTAGAGATTAATTCACTTCCAGGTAGAGCTCTCTGGCGACAGAGTGAGACTCTTGTCTCAAAAAAAACTCCCCCAAAAACAAAAAAAAACCTTTTAATTGTAAAATACAGAGAACATTTACCATCTTAACCATTTTTTTCGAGACAGAGTCTTACTCTGTCTGTTGCCCAAGCTAGAGTGCTATGGTGTCAGCATAGCTCACAGCAGCCTCAAACTCCTGGGCTCAAGCGATCCTCCTGCCTCAGCCTCCCAAGTAGCTGGGACTACAGGCATACACCACCACCACACTCGGCTAATTTTTTTCTATTTTTAGTTGCCCGGCTAATTTTTTTCTATTTTTAGTAGAGATGGGGGTCTCTCACTCTTGCTCAGGCTGTCTGGAACTCCTCAGCTCAAGGGACCCTCCTGCCTCAGTCTCCCAGAGTGCTGGAATTACAGGCATGAGCCACTCCACCCGGCCAGATTTTGTCCTAATTTCATTTCAAGTAAAAAGCTGATAATATCACCTACCCCGTGGGATATATGTGAGGATTCAAGGAGGCAATGTGTGTAAAATGTTTATAGTTTATAGTTTATAGGGGCTGGCACAGAGGAAACCCTCAATAAATGGTAGTTTTAAAATACATATCTTAGTGAAATAGTCTGTTGAATTATTTTATTTATATAAATGTTATCCCACTGAAATATTGTCCCCTCCCTATAATTTTGAGATGGTAACTCTATCTTTTTGTTGTCCTCATTTTTGAGACCAAGTTCTCAAAATACTCCTAATCTAGGCTGGAAGAATAAAAGATTTAGGTTCAATTGGACTTAGAGGGTGAGAAAGGCACTGCTCAGGAATTCAGACAGGGTAGGTACCTCTGAGTTCACTCTCCCTGTGCCCACTACATGGATGAGATAACTGAGACTTAGAGCCGGGCAGGGTCACAAGACAAATTACTGGCTGAGTCCAGTCTTCGAAAACAGGATTTTCTGCAGATAAAGGGATCTCAGTTCCTCATTTCTCATCCTCCTCCCCACCCCCCACGCTCAGAATTAGGTACTAACAGTAAAGAATTTGGCAGCACTCTGAGAAAAAAGTTGGACTTACTGGCCCTTAAAAAGCCTGGGGGAAGTCTGAAAACGGAAGGGTAACCCACTCCCCAATTTCTCGAATCTCTCTGAATGAAGAGAGACTCCCGTTTTCCAGTTATAAGGCAGCGGGAGAGATACAATGACCTGGGGGGTATTCCCCCTTAGTCCTGGCACGTCCGATTTGTGATCCTGAACCGGAGAGAGTTTGTTGGGCGGTGGGCAGGTCACGGGGCATCGAGGGATTTGCTTATTTTGTAAAGAGGGTATCTGGAGGAAACAGTTGGCGCTCAAACTTCCTCAGCCACACTCAAGATGGCAGCTGCCCAGCCACGCCCCAAAAGGCGGAACCCTCAGCAGTAGCTAGAGAGACGCTATTTTCCCAAAATAGAGAAAACGTCCATCACAGATTCTCCCCGCCCCCCATGGCAGCTAGCACCAATCAGAGGCGTGCAGGGCGGGTACAAGGCCAGGGGAGGACCCTGCTGTTGCCCCAGCAACAACCAGGGACCCCAAGGCGAGCGCAGCAGCGGAGGTACAGCGCCTCAGATCTCTCGCTGCCAGGTGGGGTCCTGGGAGAGGCGCGAGCTAGCTCTGATAGGCACCCGAGGACAAAAGGACACGACAGGACAGGCTCACGAATGACAATCCCCGCTGCCGCCTTCGCCTCTTCTAATCGTTAGGCATTCGGAGGTATGTATAACGCATGCGCTCTGCTTAGGGGTGGGGCTCACGCCTCCCTGACCTCGAAACGCATGCGCCTCATGGAGCTTGGGGGTCGCTCTGACGCGAGGGGGCGGGACTCTTCCGGCCGTGGGCGGAGCCCTAGGCCCGTAGGGCGGGGCTTTCCGCGAAACTAAGCCGAAAGAGGAGGTTGTTTTAGACCTGGCAGAGTTAGATGCTGGCGCCCCCCATTTTTCCCCGACTCTCCTGGGAGGCAGTTAGAATCTGTGGTTAAGACCGCAGCCTCAGGGCTGTAATGAAACTAGCTTGGAATCCTAGTACTACCTCTTCCTTGGTGGACCTCAGTTTCTCCACCTGTCAGATGGAGATAATACACTTACCTCACAGGGCTGTGATTATATTTTTCTCCTCCCAGGGCCATGGCTGAGGTGCACGTGATCGGGCAGATCATGGGGGCCACCGGCTTCTCAGAAAGTAGCCTCTTCTGCAAGTGGGGCGTCCACACAGGTATTCCGCCAGGCCTGGTTCATTTCCCCTTCAAGACCTCCAGCCTAGAGGCTCCATGCTCCTTCCTTGACCCCCTGCCCCTGATCCCCATCTTCCATCTGGGCCCAGGCCACACTCCCTGTCCACATGATTCTCCTGCTTCCTTCTTAGGCCATCCTATCCCATCTCTAAGGGGTCTGGCTCCCACTCTCTGAACAGGATATGGGACCACAGGATAGACCCATTGACACTCTTTTCAGTCCTCAAAACCCTGGACAGCCCTAACTCTCGTGTTCGGATTACGCACCGTCTTAGGGGTGTCCTGGGACTCTCCCCCATCTTAATAATCCTTTGGTTGACAGTTTCCATTTATTGAGTTCTTACAATAAAGTGGAAGTTTCCATCCCAATTTTACAGAGAAAAGCCACCCTCTGGTATTCATAATTCTCTATGAGAAGGTAGGAACACCATTCTGGTAGTCATCCAAGTCCATCCACAGAGATCCACTGAAAAAAGAAGAAGAAAAAGAAAAAAATAATAATAATTCTACTGGTACGTAAGGTGGTAGTTGAGATTCTCTGGGAAATGGGGATCCTCCAGTTGAGTGGATAAGAGGCAGGCCCTGAAGTCAGACTTGGTTTCCAGTCTGGACTCCACGACTCACCTGCTCTGTGGCCCTGGGAAGATGCTGTCCCCTCTTGGCGCCTCAGTTTCCTCATTTGTCCTTCATGCGGCTGTTGGGAAATCTTGTATGTAAAGAACCTGACTCAGGGCCTTGTACTTCCCTCACCCAGCCCAGAAGGGAGTAATGACTAACATGCTTTCTTTTTCATTAGCATTATTTCAGGGAAGAGTTGGGGTGTTAATTCAGCAGACAGCTCTGAGGCAGTTGGATAAAAGGCTTGGGCTCTGCAGTTAGAATTGAGTTTGAATCCAGTTCTGTTATGGGACCTTGGTCTGCTGTGGTCATTGCTGTATCCCCAGCATGGAGAACAGTGTTTGGCACACAGTAGGTGCACAATAAATGTTCATGGAATGAATGATCAAGAGACTTTCTTTCTTAGAGCCTTTTTTTGTTTGTTTGTTTGTTTTTTTGTTTTGAGACAGAGTCTCGCTCTGTCACCCAGGCTAGAGTGCCATGGTGTTAGTCCAGCTCACAGCAATCTCAAACTCCTGGACTCAAGCGATCCTCCTGCCTCAGCCTCCCACGTAGCTGGGACTACAGGCACATGCCACCATGCCCAGCTAATTTTTTCTATTTTTAGTAGAGATGGGGTCTCACTCTCTCTCTCTCTCTCTCTTTTTTTAAATCTGATCAGTAGACTGGATGGAAGGAGTCTCACTCTTGCTCAGGTTGGTCTCAAACTCCTGAGCTCAAGCGATCCTCGCGTTTCAGCCTCCCAGAGTGCTAGGATTATAAGCATGAGCCACCGTGCCCAGCCTAGAGCCTGTTTTTTTTAAAGGAAATAAAATAACATTTAGTATAAAAATTACATACATAATCTATGATATATTCTCTAGCTTATCTGTAAAAGTGATTATTAAAATCACTTTATAAAAGATTTTTTTCAGAATCAACTACTAACAGTGAAGAACTTGGCAGTAGCTCTAAGAAAGCTGGACTTATCAGTCCTTGAAAAGCCTGGGGGAACTCTGAAAACGGAACCCCCCAATTTCTCTAGTCTCTCTGATTCAATAGATTTAGGAGTACAGGCGGTTTTTGCTTACATAGATGTATAGTGTTGACGTCTGGGTTAGCTAATAACCAATCTATCTATGTTCATAGATTTAGGGGTATAAGTAGTTTTTTGGTTACGTGGATGAATTGTATAATGGTGATGTCTGGGTTTTTAGTGTACTCATGACCAAATAGTGTATATTGCACCCAAGAGGTAGTTTTTCTTCCCTTACCCCTCTTCCCACCCAGATTCTATTTTTTTTACCCTATTTAATGGGGCTTATATTATATTAGCGCCTACCTTCTATGATCACTTATTTGTCCCACAAACATTTGTTGAGCACCTTCTGCATACCAAGAGCCGAGTGTAAGTGCAGAGAAATAGGGTAGTGCGACAGGGACTAGGTTTTGGATAGGAGAGTCAGGGAGAACCCCTCTATAGAAGTGGCACTTGAGCTGAGCTCTGAAAGATGAAAAAAACAAAAAGCTAGGAACGGAGACATCCAGGAGCAGAGCTTTCTAGGCAGAGGGAACAGCCAGTGCAAAGGCCCTGAGGTGAGGGAACGGAAGTGGGACCAGTGAGGCTAGAGGGTGGCGAGGGAGGGGAGCATGAGCCAGGCCATGCAGGGCCTCGTGGGCCATGGTGAAGAGTCTGTAAACTGGGGGTTGGGTGGGGATTAAGAGTCCTAGAGGGCGGATTAAATGAGTGCATTGCGTAAAGCGCTTAGCGTAGCATCTGGCGTTTAGTGAGCACTCAGTGCATTTTGACTATTATTATCACTCCTCAGCAGGAGCGCTATTATTACATGTTTTTCATGATGTGCTCCTTGGCCCCACGTTAGACCTTGGACCGTGCTTCTAAATGTGGGGTGAGGATAGTAATAAAACGATTTTGAACACTTAACCCAGCACTCACTATGCCCTAGGCACTGTTCCGAATGCTCCGTATTACCTCATTTAATCTTCTCGCAAAACTGTGAGCGCTATGGTTTGAATGACTATTTGTCCCCTCCGAAACTCACGTGGAAACTTAAGCCCCCATGGGGCAGTATTGGGAGGTGGAGCTTTAAGAGATTAATGGGTTAATGTATTCATGGCTTATCATGGAGGGGAACTCTGAGCTAGCATGTTAGCACGCTCAGCTCCCTCACTCTTCAGAGTCCCCCACCAGTAAGAAGGCTCTCACCAGATGTGCCTCCCTAAGAAATAAATTCCTTTTCTTTCTTCTTATTTTTTTTTCTTTCTTTGTTATTGTTTTTGAAACAGGGTCTTGCTCTGTCCCCTGGGCTAGAGTGCAGTGGCGTCATCATAGCTCACTGCAACCTCAAACTCCTGGGCTCAGGTGATCCTCTCACCTTAGCCTCCCAAGTAGCTGGGATTACAGGCACCCATCACCGTGCCTGGCTAATATTTTATTAATTTTTTTTTCTTGTCTGGCTACGTTGCTCAGGCTGGTCTCGAACTCCTGACCTCAACAATCCTCCTGTTTTGGCCTAGGATTTAAGTGCTAGGATTACAGGCATGAGTCACCATACCTAGCCAATTCCTTTTCTTTATAAATTATCCAGTTTTAGGTACTCTATTATAAGCAACAGGAAACAAACTAAAACAATGATGAATGCATTATTATTCACCCATTTTACAGATGGGAAAACCAAGGCAGAAAAAGGTAACTTGCCCAAAGTTGCACAGGCAGGAAGAGGTAGTGCCAGGATTCGAACCCAGACATTTGGCTCCAGAGTCCACGCTTTGTAACTCCAACCCCAAATGCCAGGGAGAAACATGGCGCTATAGCCACAGTGGCATCCCCTTCCTAATGGCTGCCTCCCACCCCTCCCTACCCTGTCTATGTCCCGGCTCTCACTGCAGGGGCAGCATGGAAGCTTCTGTCAGGCATTCGTGAGGGCCAGACACAGGTGGACACCCCACAGGTAGGGGACATGGCGTACTGGTCCCACCCCATCGACCTGCACTTCGCCACCAAAGGTCTTCAAGGTGGGTACTGGGTCTGGTCCCCTGGGCCAGGCTGAGGAGAAGGGGGCCATTAGCCCCTGAAGCTGCTGGAGCTGGGAACACCAAGTCCTGTCGCTGTTCCCATACCTTGTGGGTTCCTTCCCCAGCCAAGCCTGGCGCTGGAGAAGATGGGCTGAGGCCTTCCCAGTCCTGCTCTACAGGAGATCCCAAGTGTTTGGGATTGGGGCCAAGGCCAAGGGTGAGGGGACATGGGAAGGTGGGGGTCAGGGTGGGAGGGGAGGTGGCCTGCAAGTAAAGAGACAAACCAAGAAAGTCTCCAATAAGGAGGAAGCTGGGAGGGGGTTTATGAAAGGAAGAGAGGGAGGGAGGTGCAAGGGCTGGTTGCTGTTCTTCAGGAAGAGCTCCTGAGCTTGAAAGCAGAGGCGCTGCTCAAAGGGGAAGTGAGTATTCGGGGGAGGAGGGGTATCAGGAAACCTTTTCTGGTAGAAAATGGGGGTTACTGGAGAGGAACAGATTCTAGGAAATGGCCTTGGTAAATGTGCCATATATTTCAACAACATAAATAATATTTACCGAGGGCCTGCCCCAGCCTGTGTTGGGTGATCCCAGGGAACCACTGGTGATCGGGACAGCGCCCCAGCCTGTTCTCAGGGGGCTCGCAACCCATGGGGGAGACACACCTGTCTCCAGAAACTGGCAGCCCCGAGTGGGCAGGGCTGGGATGAGGGATTGTGGGAGCTCAGAAGAGGTGCTTGACTCTGTTGCAGAGGTCAGAGAGGGCTTCCTGGAGGAGGGGGCGTTTGAACTTTGCTATGAAGGCACTAATAAAGCAGAGGAATGGAAGAGGGTTCTAGATAGAGAATGATGCATGTGGAAGGCGCATCGGGGAGAGTGAGCCAGAGGCATCTGGAGGACCAAGGGAGAGCAGGAGGATGACAGAGGTGAGGTGGCAGGGAACAGGCCATGCAGGGCCTTAAATGCCAGGTTAAGGAGCTGAAGCCATCTCCTGAAGGCACTGGGGAGCCAGAGCAGGTGATGAACAAGTGGGATTTCACTTATAAAAGATCTCTCTAGCTGCCATGTGGGCGATGGATCGAAAGTGAGGCGGGCAGCTATATCCTCTCAGCTCTTCAGGCCCCCAGACCCCCCAACGGTGGCATCGTCCTTGCTTTCTTTTTTCTCAGGCCCCCATTCTGTCCATCAGGAAATACTATCGGTTCTACCTTTGTGGGATTTTTTTTATTTTACTTTTTTTTTTTTCCGAGACAGAGTCTCGCTATGTTGCCCAGGCTAGAGTGCCGTCGCATCAGCCTGGCTCACAGCAACCTCAAACTCCTGGGCTCAAGCGATCCTCCTGCCTCAGCCCCCTGAGCAGCTAGGACTGCAGGCGTGCACCACCATGCTTGGCTAATTTTTCTATTTTTAGTAGAGAAGGGGTCTTGCTCTTGCTCAGGCTGGTCTCGAACTCCTGACCTCAAGTGATCCTCCCACCCTGGCCTCCCAGAGTGCTAGCATTACAGGCGTGAGCCACCACACCTGGCCTCTACCTTTGAAATGCATCCAAACTCCCACTTCTCACCCGTTTCTGGCCCCCCTTGCTCTGTCCACGTTTGTCTCTTACTTGGACTATTACAGTAGTCTCATCACCTGTGCGCCCTGTCCTGAAATCCCAGTCTGCACCCCACGCACAGCCAGCGGGATCCCGTGAACACCTAAGTCAGGTCACATCCCTCTGCTCGGAACCCTCTGGTAGTCCCCGTCTCACTCAGGGTAAAAGCCAAAGTCTTACCATGCATAAAGCTCTGCACGATCCGCCTGGCCCCTCCTCCTCTTCTCCCCTCTCAATGTGCCCCAGCCACGCTGGCCCCACCAGGCACACTCTGTCCTCAGGGCCTTTGCACTAGCTGTTCCCTCTGGCTGGGTGTGCTCTTCCCCTAGTGTACCCCTAGAAGGGCCCACTCCCTTCCCTCCTCTTAGCTTTTGCTCAAATGTCACCTTCTTAGTGAAGCTTTCTTGATCACCTCCTTTCTAGAACTGTATCTCCACTCCCACCCTACCTCGTTTTATTTTTATCCGGAGCAGTTATCACCATCTGATATACCCTATAATTTGCGTATTTACTGTGTTTGTTGTCTAGGATGGCAGCTTCACAAGGGCAGGAATTTTTGTCTGCCACCCTTGTCCACCAATGTGTCCCTGGCTAGATAGGACGGGGTCTCGCGTGGAGGGGGAGGCTCAGAATGAAATGAGATGGGGCTGGATTTCCAAGGCCTTTGGTGCTGAACTGTATTCTCAGAAAACCTATGAAAGGAGAGAAAGATGCTTCCAGCTGCCAGGTGGAAGGTAGATTGGAGGGGGCAAGAAAAAAGGCCCTAAGCCCAGAAAGGACTGGGTGGGGCCATGGTGGGGGAGAAAGGAGGTGTCCCTGACAAGGCCTGAGGCACTGACCTGGGGACTGGAGGAGCAGTAGGCTGCCCTGACATGGGGTCTCAGAGGAAGAGGCCACTGAGAAGGAAGTCAGCAGAGGCCAGATGTGAAGGGCCTTGAATGGTGAGGAAGTTGGACTTTACACCGAGGGCACTGGGGAGCCATGGGAGGATTTTGAGCAGGGGAGTAACATGGATTTAGAAAGATGCTTTTGGCTGTTGTGTGGAATGCATCAGGAGTGGGAGCCCAGAGAGGTGGCTAGGATGGAAACTTGGGGGCAGACACCCAGCAGGGAAAGGATTGGGCCTGGGGGCTCCAGTGAGTATCGAGGAGGGGGTGATCCAGGAGCAGGAGGCTGGGCTCCACCCATCCTTCCTTTCCTCTCTCCCTGCTCTCCCGCAGGTTGGCCCCGGCTCCATCTCCAGGTGTGGTCCCAGGATAGCTTTGGTCGCTGCCAGCTGGCAGGCTATGGATTTTGCCATGTGCCCAGCAGCCCGGGCACCCACCAGCTGACCTGCCCCACATGGCGGCCCCTGGGCAGTTGGCGGGAGCAGCTGGCACGGGCCTTTGTGGGTGGTGGGCCACAGCTGCTGCATGGGGACACCATCTACAGTGGGGCCGATCGTTACCGCCTGCACACAGCTGCTGGTGGCACCGTGCACCTGGAGATCGGCCTGCTGCTGCGCCACTTCGACCGCTATGGCGTTGAGTGCTAAGGGCCCCTGCCTCCAATGGCTGGCCCCTGCTCACACCCTTGGACACCCAGTGAGGGGCAGGGTGGCACAGTGCTCAAGAGACTGTCAGACCTGACCTTAGCCAAGGCATGGCACTGCTCCTGTCCTTGCTAGAACCTGGAGTCCAGTAACTGTCGCTCTGGGCCCAGTTTCCCTATCTGTAACATGGAGCCAGTAATCTGCGGGGTCGCAGGGGAGTGGGTGAGAAGAGGCTGCTTAGCGCATCAGAGGTTCTCAATAAAAGAGAGCGAGTCTTACAGGTGGCGCCTTTCAGACCCCTTTCATCTGTCAGATGTCCTGTCGGCCCATCCTCCCACTGACACCCTCGCTACTCAGGCCCTTATCTTGACAGACCTTCCCCATCGTCCGCCCCAGCCTCACACTCTCTTCTTGCTTTGAGACCCGTCTGATCCCGTGCCCTGTGTCTTCATCCTCTGACTGAGCCCTGCCGGACAGGTCCTCACTCTCTCGGTAACCCTACGCTGCCCTCGAAGCCACCGTGCAGCTCCATCACCCGTTTTGGTAGTGCTCCGCCGCCAGGAGGCAGCACCCCGTCCGTGGGGCGGAGCCGAGGTGCCCGCCCCCTCTCCCCCAGGGCTGAAGGGACCCCCCTCGGAGCCCGCCCACGGGAGAAGAGGAAGGTGGCCCGGCTCCCCCATGCCCTCCCCCTGGGGGCCGCCCCCGCCCCGCGCGCTTCCTGGGTGGGGCCCGGGGCGGCTTCAAAACCCCCTGCCGACCCAGCCGGTCCCGCCACCGTCGCCGCCGCCGCCCTTCGCGCCCCGGGCCGTTCCCTCCCACCTCCCTCCGCAGATCTGCCAGACAGCGAGGGCCCCGGCCGGGGGTAGGGGGGAGGCCCCCTCCGGGGCACCCCCCTCCCGCTCTGAGCCGCCCGCGGGGCTGGCCCCGGCCCGGAGCGGAGGAAGGAGCCGCCGAGGAGCAGCCCCAGGCCCCAGAGTCTGAAACAAGCCGCCGCCGCCCCCGCCGCCGCCGCCGCCACTGCGGGGAGGAGGGGGAGGAGGAGCGGGAGGAGGGACGAGTTGGTTGGGAGAAGAGGAAAAAAAACTTTTGAGACTTTTCCGCTGCCGCTGGGAGCCGGAGGCGCGGGGACCGCTTGGCGCGGCGCTGCCCCGCGAGGAAGAGGCAGGACTTGAGGACCCCAGACCGTCCCCCCCTCACCACCTCGGACGCTTGCTCTCTTCCTGCCCCCTACCCGGCGTCCCCGAGGCGCCCCCATTCCGGACCAGCCCTCAGGAGCCGCAAATCCGGCCTCCCGCGAAGACTTTGCCCCAGACCTAGAGCGCAGCCCCCTGCGCGCCGCCCTCCCCCTAGCCTGTCTCCTGAGCCCCTGCGCATCCCAGGACCCTTTCTCCTCCGGGAGACGGATCTCTCTCAGACCTGCCACAGCTCCCCTGTTCAAGACCACCCATCTTCTGGCACCAGGTCTCGCCCATCTGCCTTCCTTCCGTGGGACAGTGAGACACCCGGGGCCAGAGCCTCCCCTCCACCCGTGCTCCTTTTCCCCTGAGGGCCTCAACTTTCCCCCAAGGGCCTCCTACCTTTCCCCGGGAGACCCCCAGCCCCTGCAGGGGCGGGGCCTCCCCATCGCACCAGCCCTGTTCGCCTTCTCGGCAGTGCCAGGGGGCGCCGCCTCCCCCATGCCGCCCTCCGGGCTGCGGCTACTGCCGCTGCTGCTACCGCTGCTGTGGCTACTAGTGCTGGCACCCGGCCGGCCGGCCGCGGGACTGTCCACCTGCAAGACCGTCGACATGGAGCTGGTGAAGCGGAAGCGCATCGAGGCCATCCGCGGCCAGATCCTGTCCAAGCTGCGGCTCGCCAGCCCCCCGAGCCAGGGGGAGGTGCCGCCCGGCCCGCTGCCCGAGGCCGTGCTCGCGCTGTACAACAGCACCCGCGACCGGGTGGCCGGGGAGAGCGCGGAGCCGGAGCCCGAGCCTGAGACGGACTACTACGCCAAGGAGGTCACCCGCGTGCTAATGGTGGAAACCAAAAACAGTGAGCTCGGAGGGGCAGGGGAGCAGGAGGGGCGCCCCCAGGGGGCGCCGGAGTGCAGGGGTCACCGGGAGGAAATTACTGGCTGAGGAAACTGGTCGGAGGAAGAGGACCCCCGGGGGCTCCGGGAACGTGGGGCTGGGGTGTCCTAAAGACGATGGCGTTGAGCTCTCTGCTCCCTAGGGTCTGGTCTTGGAGAAGTGGAGATAGCGAGCGAAGTGGACAGCTTCTAGAGGGCGACAGGAACATGCGGGGTCGCGCGGGGAGTCCCTTAGAGGGAGAGAAGCAATGGCGGGAGGGGGGAGGAAAAGGCTCTCTCCCAGGACGCCTTAAGTGCGGGGGTCGTGGGGTGGGGGCTGCAGACAGGGGAGCCTGGTGCGAGAGACGCGAAGACCGTAGCATTGGGAAAGGAGAGGCAGTGGGGACAGTTGGGCCAGAGCTCCAGGGTCGTGAGGCAGAAAGATTCAAGACAGAAAAGCTAGATGAACCCAGAGGTGGCAGGAAGGTGGAGAGTGGACCCACTTCCAGGGGGCGCGAGGAACACGCGGGGTTGAGTCGTGGAAAGGGAAACTGGAGGGAGTGTGTCAGTGCGGGGGGGAAGGGACGCCAGGTGGTTGGGAGCAGGAGGCTAGCGGGAGACGAGCGGACCCCAGGAGTGAGCCGGGGATACGGAGGTATCGTGGATGTTCCGCACAGAGACGAGAGAGACACTGAGCGGAAAGCCCAGCGGAGGAATGACCTAGAATCTGGGTCACGAAGGGGTCTACAGAGAGGGGAGATGAGCGCGGGAAGGGGGCGGAGGAGAGATAGACAGTGCCATCCCCGCCGTGAGCGGCGAGCCCCCCACTTGTCGCAGTCAGCAAGGGAGTGGGCTGTGGGGAGTCGGGCCGTAGGGGAGCGCGCCACTAGACCGAGGTGAGAAAGCCCCACGTGGGTGCCACGCGCGGGGGGAGGAGCCTGCACTTCTAGAAGGGGGTAGGAAGACCCCGCTGATCTGAACGCTGGCAGGCTGGACCCCAAAGTCCCAGTTCCTCTCGAGGAGGCCGGGGAAACCCCAGCGTCCGGCCGCCTCGCCCTACTCCCTTCCCTTTCCTTCCCGTGCCCCGGGGGGGCGGGGATCGCGCGGCCTGGGGCGAGACGGGGCAGGTCGGGTCCCCGCCCTCCGGGCTGCGTCGCCTCCCGCTCTCCTCACCCCAGCTATGGGCGGGGCTGCCCCTGGGCAGCCCCCTCGGCGCCCACGCGGGGACCTAGGCGTCCCGCGTGGCCCCAGAACCTTGGGGGCAGTCCCCCAGGTTTCGCGTTCTCTTGGACGGTGGACTTGCGCGTCCCTGGCCCATTCCTGTGCCAGCTTGCGGCTCCAGCCAGATGACGCCTCCTCCCCTCCCACATCTCAGCCTCGCCTTCTTTTCCGTCGTTTCACCTTCGTTGTAAAGGTTTCTTCAACACCGACACCTCCAGTCCTCTTCTCTCCCCCAAACGCTCCTGTCCGTCTTCTTGCACGTGTCTCCCCATTCTTGTCTTCCTCCTGCTTCCTCTCTTCCTATCTGTCTCCCCCAGCCAAGACCCTGCCTTCCCTTGGGGTTTGCTGAGTAAACTGCACACCTCCCCCCGAAGCATAGTTCTTGCTGCAGGGAGGCAGGGAGGCTGGCCTGGCTGGGGGAGGGGGAAGGGGGCCACAGGAAGGGTTTCCTCTTGTCAGAGTCTCCACATTTTCACCCCTCCACCGTAGGAGGCTCCAGGCAGTTACCAGTTGATCCCGAAGTTCATGGCCTGCCCTGGCATCCCCAACTCCCAATTTTTCCTAAACTAGAAAACACTCTTAATTTTTTCCTACCCTCTGCAGTTGTGCCTACCTGGAATGACCCTTCACTTTTAACCAGCGGGAGGAACTAATAATACTAATAATGTTACGTTAGTAGGGAGGCAGGGTCGCTTAGGGTTAAGAGCACCCTTTCTCGGGGACCAGACTACCTGAGTCTGATTTCCAACCTGCAGTTTCCTAGCTATGTGACCGTGGGGCAAATTACTTAATCTTTTCGTGCCTCAGTTTCTATACGTGTTAAATGGATGTAATGATAGTACGAGATTGTCATGAGATTTAAATGTCTTCGTGTTCGTAAAGTGCTTTGAGAAACATCTGGGAGGTAGCTCGCTCTTTACCTTACTCGCTGTTGCGTGGCCAATGTGTGCAGACGGCGCCACGCACTTTCCCTGCATCGTCTCACTCATTTTACTGTAATCCCGGAATTGGTTCTTGGCTTCCAGATGAGGATCTGGCTCAGAGAGAGGAATTCACTTGCCCAAGGTTACCCAGCACTTCGGTTAGGGGCGATTGGGTGAGCATGTAGGGAGCTTAATGCTATTGCTATTTTTCAAAGAAAAACAGGAAACCGAGGTTCAGAGAGAGGGTATGAATTGCCCAAGGTCACGCAGCTGAGAGGCAGCAGAGGTACTGTCTGATCCCAAAGCCCATGCCCTTGACCTTTGCTCTGCAATTTAACTTGCATTTGAAGCTCCAAGCCCTGGGGAGGCCTGAGCAAACAGGGTGGCCTCCCTTGGTGCCAGCCTGAGGCTGGGTGGACACTTGACAAATGACGCTTCCCCGAGAGAGAAGGGCCATTAGGATTCGCTTTACAGAGAAGGAAATAGACCCAAGAGGGAAGGTCCCACAGCCAAAAAATGTAAGAGTCAGCCTGCAACCCAGAGCTGTCAGCCCCAGAACTCACGCTCTTAGACTTGGGGTGCGCCAGCTAACCCCACCCTTGCCAACAAACCCCTGACATCCTTTCTTTCCGCTTCTCCCGCTCAGAAATCTATGACAAATACAAGGATAGCCCGCACAGCATATATATGTTCTTCAACACATCAGAGCTCCGAGAAGCAGTGTCCGATCCCGTGTTGCTCTCCAGAGCGGAGCTTCGTCTCCTGAGGCTCAAGTTAAAAGTAGAACAGCACATTGAACTCTATCAGGTGGGTACCGGGGCCAGAGAGCTCTGAGCTGCGGCTAGGGGCCAGGAGCACAACCCATAGAATCCCAGGGCTCTTAGAAATGTTCAGACTCTTTGCATCCTTGGAGTTGAACCCTTTGAAGACTGGAATTTTAGGAGCTGGACTTCTTAAGAACACAGGACTCCTGAAAGTTGGAATCTCTGAAAAGGTTGGAGGCTCTAGAGCCACTCTGTCCAATGTGGTAACCACGAGTCACATTGAACTTGATTAAAATTTAAATTGATTAAAATAAAATTAAATTAAAAATTCAATTCCTCAGTCTCACTGGCCATATTTCAAATGCCCTGTAGTCACATGTGGTTACCAGCTGCTATTTTGGACATGGCAGATAAAGAACATTTCCAGAAAGTTCTTTCGGACAGCACTGCTCTAGAAGATATGGAGTCTTTAGGAGGACTGGGGCCTCCGGAAGGGCTGGAGTCTAGAAGATTATATGATCTAGAATCCATGTCATATGAATGGTAGATTTTAGACTCTCACAGAGAGAGAGCTTTGTCTAATATTAGCTTAGCTATTTGGAGTCTAGCGAATCCAGCTGTATCTTATAGCCTCTTGAGTATTATTTCGGGCCCCAGGGGATCACACCACATGGATGTTGGGTGTCTGTAACATCTAGGTGTGTTGCATGTCAGACTTCTGGGTTTGTAGAACATCAGTCTCCTAGAACCTTTCAGGCTTATTAAACGTGGAATTCTTGGAATCTTATCAAACATTAGCGTTGTAAAGTGACCTGTTACTAACCTAAGCCCTTAAAAAGTTATTGATGCTCAGAATTCGGGCTGTCAAACTTGCTGAACTATATGCTCAGAAAACCCCAGAAAGTTAAAGGCAGAATCTTAGCATTGTGGGCCGTCCAAGCTGAAAGGGGCTTGGCATTTCACCAAGCAGGAAACAGGCCGGACAAGGAAGGAAAGTGCCTTTGGCCCCATTGGGAGTCAGGGCTGAGGCTGAGCTGTCCCCAGAGTGCCTTGGTACCAGGCTAGGCTCTTTCCTCCACACCTTTGCTGTCTGGGGTGCTGGTGGGGAAGATGGGTCCTGCAGGGCCCCGTGGTGTGGATGGCTAGAAGCCTGTTTGGGGGAGCAGATGGGGTGAGGGGTCCAGTTAGTGCATATGGAGGTCATGGCTGCATCTGCCCCATTCATTCATCATCCTCCAGAAATACAGCAACAATTCCTGGCGCTACCTCAGCAACCGGTTGCTGGCCCCCAGCGACACGCCAGAGTGGTTGTCTTTTGATGTCACTGGAGTTGTGCGGCAGTGGTTGAGCCATGAAGGTGAGGATCGTTCGTCTGTCCCACACCAGTTTCTCAGTGGGGTCCTGAGGGTCACCTTGCCTAGCATCCCTGTCCCATATCGGTGCTAAAGTGCTGAGACCTGGCTCTCCTCCCCGACACTCAAACCTGACTGATTAATTGCTGAGTCTGTTAATGGTTAATCCATTTCCCGAGCATCTGCTCTCTGCCTTGCCCCATGCTGGGTGATGCTGGGGACACAGGAATGACAACAGCCCCATCTCTGCCCTCATGGAGCCCCTGGTCCATTGGGTGGGTAAAGTGGGGAAAGGAGCCACTGGGATGGGGAGCCCAAAGGAGGTGCCTGACCCAGCCTGGAATCAGGGAGGGCTTCCTGGAGAAGGGGACATCTGAGCTGATATCCGAGGGATGAGTGAACCAGTCTGGAAAAGGATAAGAGTATTCTGGGAAAAGGGAACAGCAAATGCCCTAAGTCAGGGAGAGCCTGACACATTTGACCTGTCCAGGAGATGATTGTGTCTGTCCTGTTCTGGCTGAGTCCACAGTGGTGCCCATCTCTCTCTCTTCTTTATCTCCCTCTCATTCATGCATCCATTCAGTAAATGCCAGTTGGTTCCTGCTCCGTGCTTGGCCCTGTGCTGGGTGGTAGCCCTCAGTCCTGCCCTCACTCGCGGTCACTTCTGGACACCTAGGAGATCCTGCCGAAAGCCTATCAGGCAGTAACAACCTAGACTGATCAAGGCTGGGGTTGGGGAGGCACAGGCAGAGGGGTCAGAGCCAGGATGGGGAGGCACGCAGGGTGGGGGAGTCCCTAAGTGCTGTTAGGAGCCCAGAGAAGGCACCTGACTCCTTCGAGCAGTCTCGGAGAGCTTGCTGGAGGGAGGGTGACTGTGTTGAGACTCCCAGAATAAGTAGCAGTTTGGCCAGGTCAAAAGATGGGGATTAGGAAGCAGGTGGGCACCGAGAGGAGTGGCCTGGGCCATTGGACAAAGGTCTGGAAGGATCTCATCTGCCTTGGTCAATGCTGAGTCCCGGCCACACAGCACAGGACCTGCCACATAGTAGGAGCTCAGAAAATACCAATCACTCATTCATTCAAGAAACATTTACCCTACACCTGCCACGTGGGAAAGTGCCCAGGTGTAGACATGCGTCCCAGGCTACACTTTGCCACCTGTGTGACCCTGGGCAAGTCACATCCTCTCTGTGTGCCGCAGTTTGGGAGTCCGGGTGAGGATTCACGGACATGATGCGCATAGAGTGTTTAGAACGGGGCCCGGCACCCACTCCTCGGTACTCTGTTTTTGTTTGTTTGTTTTTGAGACTCCCAGCCAGACCTGGTGGGGGACAAAAAAAACAAGGATCCCAGCCCCCGTGCATCCTGCTTTCTGTTGAGAACAATGAGCGAAATAAATAGCCACTGTGTGTCAGAGAGGGTACGCTCCACGGGGAAAATAAAATGATGTTGTAGCCAGGGGGAAGGCTTTGTGTCCTGGAGGGCCTCTCTGAGGAGGTGACACTTGATCTGGGACCCAAAGGAGGAGAAGGAGCCGGCAATATGAAGAATTGGAGCAAGAGAGCTGCAGACAGGGGTCAGGGTTGGGGCTGGGGAGGAAGGAGCCCCTTTCCCTCCTCTTCCCTCCACCCGGGAGCTGGGCGAACTGCAGCCTCAGACCGGCTTCCCTCTCCGCACTCCCACAGGGCAAATGGAGGGCTTTCGCCTCAGCGCCCACTGCTCCTGCGACAGCAAAGATAATACACTTCAAGTGGACATCAATGGTGAGGCCCACTTCCCTGGCCACGCCCCCGCAGTGATCTGTGTGTCTGTGTGTGTCTGTGTGTGTGTGCGTGTGTGCGCGTGTTGCCATCCACCTCCCTGCCCCGCTGATCTATCCCTCTGAGAGTGTGTGTCTGTCCCCCACCCCCCAACTCCCAAACCAAAGCAGGGTTCAGTTCCAGCCGCCGAGGTGACCTGGCCACCATTCACGGCATGAACCGGCCCTTCCTGCTCCTCATGGCCACCCCGCTGGAGAGAGCCCAGCACCTGCACAGCTCCCGGCACCGCCGAGCTCTGGACACCAACTACTGCTTCAGGTGAACTTGGTAGCCTTTGACCGAGGCCTTCCAGGCTTGGAGCTTGACTGCTATTTGCTGACCAGGTGCTACAGGTTGCACACATGGCTGGCCCTGTGCTTGGGCTGAGGGTCCCCTTTAGCCTGGAGGGCTCAGAGAAAAATGTGGGAAAAAGGTCCAAGACTGGGAATGCTGGAATGTGGGAACTGGGAGTCCTATAATGTTGGGATCAGATTGCTTTTTTGCTGGAGCGTTGGAATCAGAGAATATTAGAATGTTGAACACCAAGAATGCTGGAATTCAAAGTTGAAAGGTCACCCCATTGGATTCCTAAATTGCTGGCAGGTTGGGGTTCTAGAATGTTGGGATTCTAGAATGCTGGAATTCCGTGTTAATTATTGAAAGCTGGAATGTTGGGATCCTAGAATTTGGGAATTGAGAATTGGAAGATCGCCTGTGTTGGATTTCTACAGCACTGGCAGATGGTAGACTCCAACGTTGGCAGGTTGGACTCCTAGAATACTGGGCTCAGAATGGTGGAACGCTGTATTGAAATATTAGCATCCACAAACGTTGGAGTTGGAGAAAGCCAGGATATTGTTATCCTAGAATGTTGGGACTCAGTGTTGGAATGTTAGAATCTTAGAATGCTGGGAGTTTAGAAAGTGACAGCTTGGACCTCTTGAGTGATGTGCTCAGAATTGTGGAATGTTGGAATGCAGTATTGGAATACTGGAATTCGGGAATGCCAAGATTCTCAAGAGTTAGAAAGTGGGAATCCTAGAAAGTTGCAAACGCTGTCAGAACGTTAGAATCTTAAGATGCTAGAATATTGTAATCCAAAAAAAGTTGAAATGTTGTATTCCTAGAAAGTTGAAATTCAGAGTTAGAATGTTGTTAATGTAGAATGATAATATGACCTCATTCCTCCCCTGATTAAAATATTTTGGTGGTGCCTCTGGGCTTTGTTACATGCTGTTCCCCTGCTGGGAAGTCAGCCCTGCTCTCAGGCTACTTAGACACCAGATCTTACCACCCTCAGTGTGGCAACCCTGCGAATGAATGAATTGGAGTCTTGAGCACCAAGAGCTGCTGACATTAAAAAGAAAGACAGCCAGTGTTGTGAGCCTCCATAGGGAGGGACCCAACATCAAGTCTTGCCAAAAAATCAAGCCTGAATCTGATTAGGGGCTGTAGATCCAACCAATTTTCTAGAAATATAGGGACAGAGAAACATGTTAGGCAATAACAAACACAAGGCTGCAGTTAACAAATTCCAGATTGTGGGAAACCTGACCCAGTTTCTTCAACAAATACAATGCAAAGAAGGGTCAACATACAGTTGACTCTCAAACAACATGGGAGTTAGGGGTGCTGACCCCTTGCACAAAAATCCACATATAACTTTTGACTCTTTAAAAACTTAACTACTGGCCGGGCGCGGTGGCTCACGCCTGTAATCCTAGCTCTCTGGGAGGCCGAGGCGGGCGGATTGTTTGAGCTCAGGAGTTCGAAACCAGCCTGAGCAAGAGCGAGATCCCATCTCTACCAAAATTAGAAAGAAATTAATTGGACAACTAAAAAAATATATAGAAAAAATTAGCCAGGCATGGTGGCACATGCCTGTAGTCCCAGCTACTCGGGAGGCTGAGGCAGGAGGATCGCTTGAGCCCAGGAGTTTGAGGTTGCTGTGAGCTAGGATGACGCCACAGCACTCTAGCCTGGGCAACACAGTGAGACTCTGTCTCAAAAAAGCAAAAAACAAACAACAAAAAAACTTAACTACTCATACCCTGCTGTTAATTGGAAGCCTTACCAATAACACAAATGTCAGCACATATTTTTAT
>CAUYSK010009236.1:0-43365 GCA_963575035.1 Avahi laniger
AATGTGCACCACCCAAATGATGGACATATTTGAAACTCGGACTTAGGGAGGGAAGTGGGGGCAAGGGCAACATATGTAACAGAAACATCTGTACCCCCATAATATGCTGAAATAAATTAAAAAATTAAAAAAAAAAAAAAAAGAAAATACTGTCATTAATAAACCCAGGAAAACGATTTTTGTTTTTGGATTTTCTTATATTTTCCTCTATCATCTTGTAATTGATTTATCTATAATTCATCCTTCTTTAAAGGGAGGAATAAATGCCTGCTCCTATACTTGGAGGCATGGTACCCAAATACCAATCTTTAGTTTAGAGTCGGTCTAGCATGAGGTTCTTACTTATCCATAAGAAATGTACTTTGTTTTTCATAAAGTTAAATTAAGAGCAATGTTCTTTATTAAGATATTTTGCATTAAATTCCTTTGTGCATCAAAACATATTTTAGAAATTAATGATGATAATAAATGGAGGCTTTTTTTTCTTTTTAATGCTCTTGGAGAAATTAAGTCAGTACCATTTGATCTGGTAACATTCTAACATAATTTTTAAAATATTTTACTAGTTTATAAATTGCAGTAATCTAGGATTTTTTTTGACCTTGAAACCTAGAAGTAAAGAAAAGTTGTATAAGAATATTTAGAATGTGGAAAGACAAGAAAGGAAAGTATAACCAGACCATCCCTTCACCACCTGCATGCAGATCATTTGCAATGATTTGGTGGTACCCAGGAATCATGCTAAGGAGGTTCCTTTTATTTTTGGTACTTCTCCAATGTTTCCATCACTTCTTTTGCCTCACGTAGAGCCTGATCTAGCCTTCAGACTCTTAGTACCTTCTGTCTGGCGTTCCTGATCAAGCATACCTTTGCAACATTCCATCCTTAATTACAAATTAGAAAGCTATGCAAGTAGAGCTTTAGTTTCCCAATTAAAGAGAGGAATTCTGACTAGAAGAGGATGTGCAGATAGACAAGATTAAGTGGGTTTATGAGGTAGTATTGTATTTCATTATAAAATAGAATAACATTTTTATTTCAGAAGCACTTTTTAAAGGAAAGCATTATCTTGTCTTAGTGAAGTTCACAATCTCTAAAATTGAAATTAAACAGACGGTATGCAAGTGTGATGGAGAGTTCTTTAATTATTTAGTAGTCTAAGTGGTATTTATTATTTAATAATAATTTTATGCTAATCAATTTATAAATAAGCAATATTTTAAATGTTACTTTATAATCTACTACTTATCAAAAATCCTATTCATCAGAATATTTAACTAATAAGTATTTCTCATTAAATAACCAAGTTATTAAGCAAGTTTCATCTATCCGTTCATTCACTCATCTATTCATCCGTCAAAGATTAAGTTGGTACCTACTGTGTGGTACCGATTCAAAGATAAAACAAAGTGGAGAGACATACATGATAACATCTAATTATCACAAAGTAGTAAGTGATGAAGAAGAGGTAGAAACCAGTTTTTGAGGCAGCACAGAAAGTATCTCCTGGAGACATGACGGAATGTTTTCAGAAGAGGAAATATTCTCATTTATTTAGTATTGAACAAAGAGTAAAGGTTCTTCATGAAACGAAGATGTGTGCGGGTAGGGATGTATTACTGGAGAGGTAGGAAATGAGAAATAATATAATTTAGTCAACAGAGAAAGTGTAAAGATGAGAGGGAGAAAAATGTGTACCACATTTAAGAAATGGTGGAAGTTTAGTATGCTTGGAGTTCTTGGTGCAGGAAGATGATGGCTGGAGGGGGCAGGTGGAAAGAGGGAGGTTTTACTTTCTATGCAAAGATTATGGGGCTTGACTATGGACAAATAGCATACCACTTAAGGAGTTTAAGCTGAGAAGTCAAATAATTAGTTCCGTATTTTAGAAATTTGGCTCTGGTTGTATTGTGGATGGATTGAATGTAGGGAGCTGGAGGAAGCGGAAAGCTATTGGAGAATTCCTGGATAGAAATTATAAGGGCATAGGCTGAGACAACAGACGTGGAAGTTGAGAAGAGAAAGTTGATTGAAAAGATTTCTAGGCAGTAGAACCAATAGACCATGGCTAATGACTGAATGTAAAGGGTGAGAGAGAAGGAGAGTCTAGAATTATTCTCAGCCTTCTAGCATGGATGACACACTGGAAAAATTAGCTGGTAACTAAAATAGGAGGAAAACGTGAAAAGCTTGGGAAAGTTTTGTGGACAATTCAAATGTATATTCTTAAGACTCATTTTCAAATGATAACTGACATGCACTTAGTGTGTTGTTTGAGTTACCATAGTTATTTGTCTACATGCACAATACTGTTTGTATTTTGCCAGTGTTTGAAGATTAAAAACTACAAAACTGGCTAACTCTCTTTGTATATTATCCACTCAAATACAAATAGTTTTGAGAATGATAAAGCTATAGCCAGGAAAATAGGATACATCCTTAGAGCAGAAAACAGCCCCCATTAAGTTTTGAATCTTAAATTCAAAAGCTTTTAGTTTCTAAATATTCTCAGTCTTGAAGATGAATGACTATATTTCAACATTAATCAGTTTCAAGCATAGGAGGAAAATAGATTCATGCATTCCTTGAAGATAACATTGGGAAAGCAGTTTATCCTCAACAGTTTTCATTTAGGATGGTATAGTGTGTTTAAAATGCAGTCAGACAGATGATCCATTTTTTTGTTTGTTTGTTTGTTTGTTTCAGTTCACTCACCACTTAGTGGCGACAAGACAAAATTCTGAGTCACTAACCAGAGTAAGTGGTGGACATTTATGAGTAAACCCTCATTTTCACCTGTTAAAACACAAAGGGACCAGGAAATGTTTGTTAGAGGAATAATTTCCCAAGGAGTACCTATCACCTTCACTCTTTAATGTCAGGTGGGGTTTTCCTCAGACAAAAGATTAAAGGAATAATAGATACAATCTGCAGATTTTTGGGGGCTGAGGGACAAAGTCTATAATGATTAAGTATCTGTTAACATTCATCCCTGCTCAGTGGAATATATGCCACTTTTTTTGACTCTTTCATTCATTTTGATTAGATCAGCCAAGGCAAGAATTGAATAGTTCATGCCAAATCACTTTTCTGGTATTTTCTGACTGAAATCCATTCTCTCAACTCCTCCTCAATTCCTTTTTCTTTCCCCGGGCCTTCTCCAGTCAAGGGTGGAAAATTCAACAAGGGAATGGAATTTAAATTGGGCTGACTACAGCCATGGTAATTTTACAAGGATTGGCATTTTGTTCTCATCCCTTTGTTCTTTTGTATAATGGCTTCTCTCTAATAGAGAGACACACTCCTCTGGCTTTAAAGTGTGAACTGATGCATGATGTGGCAGGTCCCTTGGCTCGTTCCGCTGCATCTGGATGGGACATTTTGTTTGTTTTCTGCATGTACCAAATCTTGCTCAGCATTCCCAACATTGAAATCTACACAATGCCTATAAAGATCTGTAGACTCTCTTCAGCTAAGTAATACGCTTTAAAAAGAAAGCATAACTTAAAGACATGACTGGGAGGAAGAAGGCAGAGGAAAGTTTAAAGTTGAAACTTAAATTCCAAGTTTAAAGTTCTCATTTGGTCGAGTAATGATTTTTGTGACTGTTGAATAAATAGGAGTAAAATTTTCATTTTGTGTAATTCTGTGGAACAATGCCCAAAGCGTAGCATAGGATGAGAGCCTAAACCATTATGCATTTGTCATCAAGAATAATGCATTTCCTGTTTCACCTGGTTAATAAGGACCTTAAAATCAATTTGCCTCTCTTGAAATTAATGCACAACCTTTAATTCTTGCTGAAGGTCCTTGAAAAGCTGAGTTTTCTGATATTTTTTGCTTTTGAATGAATATGAATACTTGATAAGAGAAAAAGAATATTCACCATTGTGAGGAAATATAAAGAAAATACACAAATGAAAATTCATTTTATTATGCAATAAAATGTAGCGCAAAAACAAAGCCAAAGCAGCTGAACTTGATTTGAAGCAAAGGTCTGAGTATAAAAATCATTATTATACTGGATTGGTTCCTCTTCAGGAGGATGCCTTGAATTTATTAGATTTTCACACTTTGTAGAAAAGATATTAACCCTTTCAGGATGCTAGCCATTATTTTATTTAAAATCCCTAGTTCTTTTGAACTAAAAGACAATGGCAAACATCTGCAAACCTTACCAAAGTAAGTTATGAATTATTGTCTCCTATTGTACAAATTAGACAAATTTTTGTGGTGGCTGATAAAATATTGCCTTACCGTATTGTTCAAATTGTGTGATGTAATAAAAGTCTTGTCTTTCGACACATTTATGTTGTTTAATAATTGTGGGTTGTAAAAGGTGGGAGCTCTTTTCTAATCTCAGGTCTACTGAGTCGTTCCTCATCACAATCCCTCTCAAGCTCTGTAAAATAGGGACTTCGGCTTCGTAACTGATGCTTTGTTTTCTACCACTTATAATCTCCAATCATATTTCATTTAAAACTATAAGTACTAAAGAAGCAAAAGTCTTTGCCTTATTTTCTTCTACAACTGATTTTGAAGTATGAAAATACACATATTGTAGGTGAAGTCTTTGATATCATGCATCTTATATGTGTAGCTCCTGATGATACTTTGGAGTTTGGGATAGAACTCAGAACACTAAAAATCCTTCAAGGGATGTGGAGTTTGGAATAGAGAAGGATAGCAAAGTAATCGTCTTGGTTAAGGTTTGTAAAGGGAAGATGAAGTCATCAACAGTGTACATTAGTGTGCACACCAGATTTTACTGGAAGCTGATGGATGAGGGAATGTTAACATTTTTCAGAGAAATTGACCTGAAAATACAATCTTTTTGAAGTATTTTGACATGTAAGATCTTTTATCCTTCAATAAAATTACTTAAAGGGCATAGCTGGTATAGGTATGAATATTTAAACACTGCTATGTGATCTCAATGTCCTGTCTTCTTTTTTTCTTCTTCTCCTACAAGTTTCATTACAAAACACTGGAATCCAGTTTCCAGATCTCTTTTGTACATGTTGAGAATCTCAAAGGCAAGAAGATGCACATTTTCTAAGTTTGTTATCTTTCTCAAAAGAAAGTCATCTGAAAATGATTCTTTCTTTCTTCTTACTTTTCCAGATTAACATTTTGTTCCGTAAAAACCAGAACTCTAAGTAGATGGGACAGAAGAGACAAATTGTCCTTAGAGAAGAATTCCAAATAATTTATTTAGATACTGCCCCTGCGAGGAGGAGGTGGAACTTCTGCTACCCACTGACTCCTTGAGTATAAGCTGCACTTGGTAGCTCTCTTCCAGAGTATGAAAAGAGGAAAAAAGTCACTTTACAATGAAAAAAACTGACGAACATTATGTTAATCGAGTGACTAAGGATAACATTACCAGTGATAATTCATGTTGAGAGCATGTACTCTTGATAGGCTGTGACTAAGAAGGGCACCTCTCCTCTGTGGTATTCTTTCCTCAAAATGTGTAATACTAATATGACCATGAGGAAAATATTACACAAACCCAAACTGAAGAATGTTCTATAAAATAAGTGACCACTATTTCTTAAAACTGTCAGTGTCATAAAAAAACAAAGACAAAGAAATTATCTTTGATCAGATAAGGTTAAGGAGACATATGACTTAAATGTAATATTCTGGATGAGATTTTTGTCATTAAATGGGATTCTAGGGAAAAATGAACAATAGTGAAAAAAACAATGAAATCCAAATTAAGTCTGGAGTTTAGTTAATAGTAATATGCCAATATTGATCTCCTAGTCGGAATAAATGCATCTTGGTAATGAAAGATGTTAACAATGTGGGGAACGGGAAAGTGGGTTAACAGTATGAATTAGTACTCTATACCATCTTTGCAAATTTTTTGTAAATGTAAAATAATTGAAAAATTAAATATTTTAAAAATAGAAGTATAATTTTATGGCTAATTTGATGAGTGTTCCAATTTCAATTATCTCCTTTAATAATAAAATATCATAAATATTTTTAAATTTTTGCCATTATGCTTACATTAATTATTTAATATATTGAGAGTTAGCAGGAAATATACAGAAAGAGATCATGGAATAATAAATAATAAATTGCTATTTATGACCTACAATAGGTATAATAAGTATGCTAGAAAGGCTTTTAAACAAATTTTATTTTACAGAAATACCATTTCATGGTAATAAAAAAAATTTGAGAAGCCAAGTTTTGAGAGGAAAATTGCAGAATCCTATTTCAATGGTATAAATAAAATTCAGCTGATTCAACCCTTTTCAAATTGAACTTAAATATGATTTAAAACACGAAGGAAAATACTTTAAAGTCATACTATGAGCTCATGAAGTCAAAGTGTTGAGCTTATTTAGTGTTTATTGTGGTACAATCAAATAGTGTTAACAGATTGAAGAGGATTTAAGAATTAAACATTCAAAAATTATAAAAAATAAACTTTAATAAACACCTTCTTTAAATGGAAGTCAGAGAACTGGTTTCTAATCAGACTTTCTAACTACTGCAAAATCTACTCAACAAATATGTTGAATATTTCTTACGTATAAGATATTGTCCCATTCTGTAGGCTCTCTATTTGCTCTGTTGATTATTTCCTTAGCAGTGCAGAAGCTTTTCGATTTAATCAAGTCTCACTTATTTATTTTTGTTGTCGCTTTAATTGTCATTGGGGTCTTCATAAATTCTTTGCCCAGGATGATACCTAGAAGAGTTTTTTCCAACATTTTCTTCTAGAGTTCTTATGGTTTCATACCTTCAAGTCTTTTATCCATCTTTAATTAATTTTTGTGAGTGGTGAGAGATATGCATCCTGTTTCATTCCCATGTATGTGGCTATCCACTTGTTCCAGCACCATTTATTGAATAGGGATTCTTTTCCCCAGTGTATATTGTTGTCTGCTTTGTTAAAGATCAGTTGACTCTATGTGGATGGTTTTATGTATGGGTTTTCTCTTCTTTTCCGTTGGTCTATGTCTCTGTTTTCATGCCAATACCATGCTGTTTTCGTTACTACAGACTTGTAGTTTAGTTTGAAGAGTGGTAATGTGATGTCTCCAAATTTGTTTCTTTTGCTTAAGATTGCTTTGGATATTTGAGCTCTTTTCTGGTTCCAAATGCTGTACATCCAATAAAGGGATAATAACTGGAATCTACAAAGAACTCAAGCAAAGCAGCAAGAAAAAAATCAAACAATCCCATTAAAAAGTGGGCAAAAGACGTGAACAGAAGCTTTTCAAAATAAGATAGATAAATAGTCAATACACATATGAAAAAATGTTCAGCATCATTCATTATCAGGGAAATGCAAATTAAAACCACAATGAGATATCACCTTACCCTAGTTAATATGGCTTTTATTAAAAAGTCCAAAAATAATAGGTGCTGACAAGGATGCAGAGAGAAAGGAACACTTATAAAACTGTTGGTGGGACTGCAAATTAGTATAACCTCTATTGAAAACAGCACGGAGATTGTCAGACAACTAAAAGTAGATCTACTATTCAACTGAGCAATCCCACTACTGGGTATTTACCCAGAGTAAAAGAAGGCATTTTATCAAAAAGACTCCTACACTGGTATGTTTGTTGCAATACAATTCACAATTTCAAAGGTGTGAAATCAACCCAAATGACAATTAACTCATGAGTGGATTAACAAAATATGGTATATATATATCATGGAATACTACTCAGCCACGAAGAAGGATGAATTAATGCCTTTTGCAACAATATGAATGGAACTGGAGACCATTATCCTGAGTTAAATATCTAAAAAATGGGAAAACAAACTCCACATGCACTCCCTATTAAATTGGGAGTAACTGATGAGCACACATGTGCATAAAGGGAAGTATAACTCAATGGAAATCAATCATTGGGGAGTGGGGAGGACAGGAAGGGTGAAAACCTACCAAACAGATAAAGTGAACACTATCTGGGTGATGGGCACACTTATAACCCTGACTCACATTACAAAAGTGTTCCTTGTAACCAAAACATTTGTACCCCATGTAATTCTTTGAAATAAAAAAAATAATAAAGATATTGTGTGCTAATCTATATTTAAGACTTGTAATAACAACCACATTAGTTTTTGACTGAGTTTCAGATTTTTTAGCTCATCTTAAATTATATTGGGATTTTTCATCTGCAGCATATTTTATGTTAACCTATTATCCTTATACCATTTTTTTTTCGTTTTGATTCATCTTGCTACTTAAGTTACTATGTTTTACCTCAGAGAGGAAAGTGGGTTTGAATAATCTTCATATTCTAGGATTATCTTCCATTCTGTTGTTTTTGTGAAGTAATTCAACAAAGAAGTAATATTTGCAGTTTCTATCATAGCTGAATATATTTAATGCATTGAAATACCACTGTAAAACAGCACTACCAAGAAATCAAAGTAGAAGATAACATCTTAAAAAAACCACAAAATACATAGTTGGTACAATTTATAGATAAATAAACTTTAAAACTCATTATTCCCTACCCTAATATGAAGATTCAACCTCTGTATAATTCTCTGTTATAATTAGGATAAAGTGAATAATTGAACAAATGTTAAAATGTCATAAGAAAGCTCATGCTTATGAAAACAATTGAAAATGGTCATATGGGGTAAAGTTATGAAGTTTGGGTTATGAACTACATGACTAAAATGTACTTTGTATACTGATAAAATATATTAATTACAGTAGAGAGGATACAAGTATATAAAGCAAAACAACATGATTAGATAAAATTTCTTTTCATAAAGTAGCTATATCTTCTTGGCCTTATGAAAAGAATCAAAATTCAACAAAAATAACCCTAGGAAGAAGATAAAATTCTGAAGTATCTTATTCCAATAAACTCTAACCAATGCTACAAAAAGAACACATGAATTATTAGAAGGCATTTGTTCATTATCTGAGTTAGTATCAAACCCACTAATCTTTGATTTTGTCTGGTTGTAGCGAAGCTCTAAGAATGAGCACTAGTAAATCATATAAGGTGCGTTGTCCAGGGTTTTCAATGTAGCACATTGTTCAATTTGTAAAAATATTACGTAGAGAAGTAAGATAAAAAATACGTTTCAAAGAAAGTCCTCAAAAATGTGCTGAAGATTTATGGAAAAGAAATCAAGGTTATCTTTGTGTCTATGCAAAGGGGAAAAAAATCTCTGCAAAGAGAAACAAAAAATGAAATTTTAAATTATTCATAAAATTGAATGTCTTACAAAACCTATTCCCAGAGAACAACATATGTACATCTATTTTGTAACTAGAAGTTGCTGATCTTGGCTCTCCAGAAAACATTTTCAAACCATATCCCTTAATTTCAAAGATATATTGAAGACTATTGTGTAAAGATCAATGAATAAGAGTAATTATTTAAGAACTTGATGAATAATATATTGGTTTGTCACCTGCAATTCTATGTATATCCTAGCACGATCTGAAGATAACTTTATTTTGTATAATGCTTTCAATCTCTGAGAGTCAAAAGTAAAGGAAATGACATGGTAACTAACAGAAACTGAATCCTAACTACTTTAAGTTATAAATACAGTTGAATTACAGTTAAATGAAGTAAAGTTCTGTTAATATATTATGTAATCTACACAACTAAAATAATAATAGTATATATGTTGCTTATATTTTATATTTTCTGTGTTTTAATTAGTAGCATTTTATGATTCATGTGAATAAATGTTAATATCTCATATCTGAGTATTTCTGTGGTTTTCTCTTGTTATAATGTGTAGGCCATCTACATTCTGATTTTCTGGCTGAAATGGCAGCATTCAGAATTTGGTGACATTGGTACTGCATTGTCATATTTCTTGTACTTTCCTTGAATATATATTTATATTTGCAGATACTTTTGCATCTCTCTTAGTTTGTAAGAAAGAAAATGGGGTGCATTTTATATATAAAAGCAAAATCGATTAACATCCCTGGAGAATAAAAGAGAGACAGGATTGCTCAATAGTTAAAAGGAGGGATTTTGGAGCAGGCTCCCAAACCTGGCTCCTTGTAAGCTGGGGCAAGATAATAAACCTCACGAAGGTTCAGCTTCCTCTTTGTAAAATGAGAATGGTAACAGTAATATTAGCAATAAAAAGAACACCCTGCCTCATAGGGTCATTGTAAGGAGTGAGATAATGCATAAAAATTATTAATTGTTCAGTGTTAAGATTTGAAGTGTTTGGGAAGGATGTGGCTAATGAACGCACAGTATGTCAATGGCTTGAGAAGTTTCATTCTGGTGATTTTAATCTTGAAAATGAGCCACATGGGTGACCTGTGATCAAGGTGGATAATGATGAGCTGAAAGCTGTAGTGGAAGGGAATCCATCTCAACCTATGTGTGAATTAGCAGCAAGGTTTGACATTACTATTCCAACTATATACTATTCCATTTGAAACAAAGCAGCAAGGTAAAGAAGCTGGGAGATGGGTACAACGAGCATCAAAAGAGAAATCTTCTGGAACCTTGCCTTTCTTTTCTGTCATAGCGAACCATTTCTATAACCATATTGCTACATGTGATCAAAAAGGAATTGTTTGACAATTGCAAGCATTCACCACAATGTTTGGATAAAGATGAAGTGCCAAAACATAGTCTGGCACCCCAAAAATGAATATTCATCAAAAAAAAAGCTAATGATGTGTGGTTATCCAGTGCTGGTATTACCCATTACAGCTTGGTGAAACCTGGTCAATCGATTACAGGAGATGCGTACTGCAACCAAATGGACGAAATGATGAGGATGCTTGTAATTAATCTGCTGAGATTCATCAATAGAGACAGGCCAATCCTCTTGCAAGACCACATGTTGCAAAAACAATGTTGCTCAAACTACAGCAGAAGGACTTGCAAACTCTGTGTCATTCACTGTATTTACCAGACCTTCCACCAACTGACTACTGCTTCTTCCAGGCTTTGGACAACTTCTCATAAGAAAAATTATTCAATTCTCAAGAAGCTGGGGAAATCCTTTCATGATTTCATTGTCAGTTGCTCTCCAGGTGTCTTTGCTGCTGACATAAGCAAACTATTGTTAAGATGACAAAACTATGTTAATAGTTTAGGTGCATACTTTGATTAACTGTATTGCATCTTGTTTGAGACATAATAAACTAAACTTTTGATTTGAAATCAGACATTTCATATTTAAGGACACAATAGAAGGGCTGGAGTTCCACACCATCCTTATAGGCAATTCATACCTGCAGCACTGATGTTATGGTGTCTTCGTCTCATTGGACAGCCTCCTGGGAGGTGACACATTGGCTCAAGCTCCAAATTACCATCTGAGAAATGAGAATCCTAGAAACCTGAATCATGGGGAGCTGGAGGTGACCTTTAACTTCTTTATGCTGTCTGTGCCATTATGCTGTCTTTCTAAAGATGTAAGATGTCCCTAAGTTTTCTGTTATTCAACAGATTAAGAGGATAATACCATGTGCCTTTGGCTTGAAGTCACATGCAAATATTCATGAAGATTCTCTTTCCCTTCACCAAACAATTGGGAAGGCTTAGGTGGCTAAGCATGCCATTCTTATATGATTTCTTCAAATTTCCCCTCTTTACACCTTTCAAACATACTATTTCAATACCCTGGATGTGATTCCATCCCATTTGGGGTCTGACAGTTCTTCTTTGTCTGGAATTATTCCAGGCATTACAGCAGTTGCTTTATCACTGTATCCTGGGTGGTAAATACAAGGAGTACTACTCATCCCCTCCAAATTGTCATCCCTCTAGAGACAGCTAAGATCTCTGGTTGAGAACCCCTGACACCTGGCCATACCAGGTGTTCTAGTATTCATACTTTTTCCAATTGCTTTTTTTCCCTGTATACATGACTACTTCTCCATTTAATTTGACCCTTTGTTATCACATGCCATTGTTCTTAATTATACATTTTTGTATGGAGCAGAGGTAAAGCCAACTGACTACCATTTCTTTGTTATCACCTGTTTTTGTTCTTACTTATACATTTTCATATGCGGCAGGATAAAGCTTCTACCCCATATGAAATGAGCAAGAAGAAAATCATAATTCAATCATCAGCAAAAGTAAACAATGTACAAATATACTCCCAATGCTTCAGGAAAATGCAACAGTGAAAAAGATTTAACAAATAAAAAAATGATACACATTTTCTGGAAAGCCAAAAGAAAATTAAGCAAATTAAGAAAATTAAATGTTACGAAAACATTTTTGTAACATTATTTTGTGGGGTGGGGTGGGGAGGAGGCATAACCCTTCCTAGAAAGGAGAATTTTTTAAATTGATACATAATAACTATACATATCTATGGGTTACAGGTGATATCTTGATATATACGCACAAGACATAATGATCAAATCAGGGTAATTATGATACCCATCACCTCAATCATTTATCATTTCTTTGTGTTAGAAACATTTCAAATCTCTCATAGCTGTTTTGAAATATATAATAAATTATTTTTAACTATTGTCACCCTACTATGTTACCAAGCACCGGAAGTTTTTCCTTCTATATAACTGTTAACCAAATTGACCAAAATCTCTTTAACCCCAGAGTGGGCTTCCCACAAAAACTCCCTCACCAATGGGAAGATTGAATATTCACCTTCAATTTCATCTTCTCACCTTAGAAACTGTAAGTGTAGGAAAATTCTATGTGAGTGGCATTATGCCAGCTTGGGGAAAGGTGTGGCATAGTCTGAGGTGACCATTTCTCTTACTGATCACAGCTTCTCTTGATTCTCTGTGTTTAGGGGGCTTCTCCCCTTCTCCCCCAATATCTGGTGGATTCAGAGTGGTCTTCTTGTCTGTGAGTTGTTTCTAGCTGTATTTTTGTTAGAGGAGTGATGCTGGGGACCGTCTATTCTACTATCTTGCTGACATCACCTCCAGAGAATAATTTTTAACACTTAAATATTTTAGAAATTTTATCTAAACCAATTCTAAGATGGCACCATATCACCGTCTGGGGGATGGACATGCTTGTAGCTCTGACTCAGGCTGGGCAAAGGCAATATATGTAACCTAAACATTTGTACCCCAAAATATTCTGAAATTATGTATATATATGAATCCTACAAAAAAGCAAAGGCATGTAATCAGTCATAATATTTTTAAAAGTGAAGTTAAAGAACATTACTTGTAAGAAGACTTAGTAGTAAGATCTCTTTAAATCTCAGGCCAAAGATGCTGTGTATTATGTCAAAATTCACAGCCTATAACCTCTACGTGCTTTCTGCTTCTTCCTACACTCTTTCATCCTATCCATTTTCTCCAATGTATGCTTAAGTCTTGGCATCAAGAACGTGGGAAGGAAATTAAAAGAGCAAGATGCCAATACTTCTAGACCCGGATTGCTATGGATCCTAAAATTGAAATACTAACCGCTTAACAGTTGAAGAACATAGAAGTGTTAGTAACTAAACAAGAAAAAAAAATGAAGAATAATAAAGCTACAATGTGGCTGGAAGTGCAATTCTTGCACAAAATTAAAGATGAAAATAAAACATTCTCAATGTTGTAAAGACAGAAATACTAAGAACACAGTATCATTTCCTTTTAAACTTCAGTCAGAGAAAGTTGATTTCCATTTATGATATTAATGCTCTTTAGTTTGATTTTAATGGTGAATTTATGTTTAATCAGATTTATAGAATGAATGCCAATCCTAATGAGAAGGTGGAAGTCTCAGTTGAATAGACAAAAAATGACTTAACACTACTTTATAGGCAGAGTTTGATGGCATACATTAAAAAACATCTAGTGTATTTAGGAATTGAATGTGCTATAATCACTCATGGAAGTCATAAAGACAAAAGGAAAGATTTAGTTGCAGTATTGTATAAGGAAAAAATGTGCTTCTACTTATTAGATTTAAACTAACAAGAATAAAAATCCCCAGATAGCAAAAACTTAACTCTTTCAAGACAAAATCAGAATGGATCATTTTCAAAAAGTATTCATGTAATTGCTATTTATACCATTAATTAAACTGTTCAATTCCACCATACCAGACATAAAAGGCTACAAAGATATGTAATACATAATATCAACTCCATGAAATTTGCATTGTAGAAAAGGGAATTGAAATTTCATTTCATTCTGTAACAACATGCCCAGTTACTCCCTGAAGAAAGTGAGCTGTAGTTACAGACTGTCTGAACTTGGGACTTTGTCCCTATTGATGATATTTTCTTGATACATTTTGGAAATACGATATAATGACATATTACCATTAAATAGAGGTATATGAATAAGTATGTCTAAGAAATGTATGTATATATGTGTGTGTGTATGTGTGTATATACACACAGTATGCATATACACACAATATTCCTAAAAAGAAAGATTATGTATCCATAATTAAGACATATATAAATGTATGTGTACACACATATATACACATATAATATAGGTAAAATGTAATATATAAATATATAAAATAAATATGTGAAATACATTTATATATATAAATGGAAATTGAGTGGAGCAGTTATTTGCAATGTATATAACGCACAGCAGCACGTTTTTGTTTCTGATCATCTCAGCCACATCATTTGAAATATCAACCATTTTAAGCACAGCTCCCGATTCAGCACGTTCTTGTATCAGTTAAACTACTTGTCTACTAGTCAAGCAAAATCTGTGAAAGAACTCCCACATTCCTCAGCCAATATAAGACTTAAATAAATGAAGAGAAAACAGATTTAAGTTTTAAGAGCTAGAGAAAGAATAAGTGAAAAAAAGAGCAAAAGAAATAGGAAGAGTGTATATACATCCCATGGTTTGTGTCAGAATTATAAACATGAGAACACATTCACACAGAAGAAACTCAAAACCAAAAAAATTGAAAAAAAAAAACCCCTAAAATATGAGGTTTATAACCCTTTAGAAGACAAAATTAGAAGACACTGGAAAAAATTGTCAATCATAAAAAAAATAGAATGAATTTCAGTGGAGTCTGTAATAATAAATTTGAAAATATAGGGCTACAGCATGAAGAAAGGAAAATTAATTATAAATAAAGGTATGTCTTGGTGTCAATACAAATGAATGAAAAAGAGTTTTTTACTTTATTGGAAAAGAATACAAGTTTGAGATGTTATATCAACAGGGTTATATGCTATGGGATAAATTTAAGTAGACTAACAACTATGCAGAATTATCATTGTTCAGGAAAGTAAAATTATTTCATATTTAAAATACCTGATTTTACAGAAAACATATATAAATAATTATTAGATAACAATATTTATTGAAGTTGAGTCCTTCCCATTCTTATAATACATAATGTATCTGATTTACCCATGGAACATTCAAGCACTTAAAATGAAAAAAAAAATGGCTTAATTTCCTGTCTTTGCCCCTGTTGTCTGTTTAGCAATGGCTAGGTATGTTCCTTACTCCCTTTGAATCTGCTTTTTCTTTCTATAAAATATACAAAATCATATATACTTTATAGGATGGAGCAAATAAAGATAACTTATATATGAAAAGTTTCGATAAGCTGTGGTATGAATACACACACACACTTACACACATACAACTGCCCCTTGTTGAGCTAAATTAATTTAATGGCAAGAATCATACTATAATAAACTAACATGTCAATAAATATTTTCTATTCACAATAAATGTGAAAGTACAAATTGTACTCATAAATCTGTTAATAATTCTCATAGTAGAAACCTGTTGTGCTTCCTGAACATCCATTCACATCTTCATCTAGCAGAAGACCACGAATTTGTTTTAGAAAATTATTTCTTCCTCATTGGATACAGTATTGATGACGCCATTTATGAAGATACTTCATATCCCCTTGGCCAAGTGTTAGACACACCATCTAAGATGGGCCAATGGGACATGCTTCTAGGAACTTTAACATTGGACATTGATTTAAATCAAAACAAAATACCCCCAAACTTGAAAATAATTGAATTTTCTGTTTCCAGACTTCTGCCTTGAAGAGATTAGCCTTTATTTCCTATACTTAAATCCTCAGCTCTGGTTTCAGTAGTTCTTTTCCTGTGGTTTCTAAGCCCTTATCCTTCAGCTCTTATTCCTCAATTCTGTGGGCCACATCTACATTTCTGCTATATTTCATCTTTAGCTTTTGTTGCTTGGAACAAAAAAAGCTACTTGACAGAATTATTCTTTTAAATGAAAATCCAATTTATCTCCAATTTATAGATATATACTTTTTTGCTATTTATAACATTAATCAGTTGGGCGTGCTATATCAAGTTTGTTTCTTCTTTGTTTTAGATGCATAAATAAGCAAGGTGTAGGTAATAGCAGAGACAAAATCATAAATAAAGGTGTGGAAATTCAGATATAATTTCTGTCTCAGCTTTGCTATACTCTACACCTCGCTTATTTTCTTCCTTTTGGAATTTACTTTCCTGTGGAGGAAAAAGTATAATGGGAAAAAAAGGTAGAACTTTAGCTGTGATTCCACTTAGGTATTTGGCACTACCTAGAAACTGGAGGTAAATAGTTCAACCAATATAATGCATCTCTCTGGTACAAGTTTTGATTGTGCTAGCCATTCCAAATTGCATGCGAGCCCCGGTAAACATTGTAATTTATCCTGTGAAGAATATATCTCATTGTATGCTCTTAGAGGAGGCACATAACACAAAAATGAACATAAGGAAGATACTTTAAGTTATCAAGCTATACTTGGGAGGAAAGAAGGCATATCTATCCCTTCATCTTGTTGAAATGGCAGAAAAAGAAACCATATCCAATAGAAACTTAAATGAGCAGGTGTCAACATTTTTAGCCAATGGTTCTTTGCCAAAATGGTGATTAAGAAACAAGTGTACATTGTAGCCATGTACTAACACTATTATGTAAACTGTGAAAACTATAATTTTTATTTAATCATGGAATTCATAGAAATAACTATTTCTTTTAATGTTTTCTAAACAGGACTTCAATAGAATAATTTATTTGTTAAGTTCTTTCCAGTATTATAAGAAACATGGCTAACTTCTATCTCTTCATATGTTTCACTTGTGGAGGCTTAAATTATCCAAATGGAATGCATAGCCATCAGTCTTCTTTTTAACCTGGTTGGACAGGCAATTTTCAATAAAAAGAAATATTTCAGTGCCAGGGCAGTGATCTCTATTTCTCTGTGTTCTCCAGAGTGTCTAATACAGTGCAGGCAATTGGTAGATGCACGCATCTATTTTTTGACTAGTCTTATTAAAGCACTGGCTTGAGAAGTTCACAGGAAGTTATTTTGATTACATCTAAAAATGATTTTCAGAAAAGGAAATCCTTTAAGAAAACCTGTAGGATATTGAATAGCGAATAGAGATAACTTCAAAATGCTACATTTTCTCTTTGAACTGTCTTTTCTTTTTCTTTGAAAATGAGAAAAAAATGTATGTTCAACATTGAACATGCGTTTCACTGAATGTTTGTACATCACTGTTATGAAAACAAGAATTTCTAAAGGTAACTTATACTGTTCTTTAAAAAGTAACTTTTGGATATTTTATAAGATAATATGGTTTTAAGTTTTATTTTTTTATTTATTTTTTAATTTTTTTATTTCAGCATATTACAGGGGTACAAATGTTTAGGTTACATATACTGTCTTTGCCTCACCCAAATCAGAGCTTCAAGCATGTCCATCCCCGAGATGGTGTGCACTGCACCCATTAGCTGAGTATATACCTACCCTTCCTCCCCCCTCCCATCTGCCTGACAACTGATGAATGTTATTACTGTATAGTGAGAATGGCCTCTATCAAAAAGTCCCAAAACAATAAATTTTGGCCTGGATGCAGAGAGATAGGAACACTCATACACTGCTGGTGGGATTGAAAACCAGTACAACCTCTGTGGAAAGTAATACGGAGACACCTAAAAGAGCTAGAAGTATAAGATAATATTTAAGCTCAATAAAAACACTCCCAACATAGGAAGTTGAGCAGGGATCAGGAAAAGTGTTTGGAGATATACTGTACTCAAATGTAATTTATTATGCATAATTTGAAGATGACAAATCATCAAATTAAGGCACCAGGCCTCCTCGTTTCACAGCACTTGGAAAGTACGATATCTTTCACATTTATTTCTGTTGCTATTAATATAAAACTATAGCTTATTTTCTTAATTTTTTCCCAGTAAATCAAAACAGGATTGCTTGTCAAAATCTGTTATGGATGAAGGTGAAATACATAATAGCAAATAAGTTAGATAAATGGATTAATATTTATAATCACTTAAGCATTTTGTCACTTATCAAAGAATGAAGATTTTGTATTTAACATATGATATTGCATCAAAATGCAGAAAAAAATAGCTTTACTTGTACTAGGTGGCTGTTACATACCCATGGTAATAATCAACTCTTAGTTAATATATTTTCTGAATAGCTATTTTTTGAGATGCTGATTAATTTCAAGTACAAATATTATGTATAGAAATTGAATTGTTAGAACCTACCTAAAAACTCGGCCACACACTTATCTAAGTCTAAGCTACTGTAGTAAGCATTTTCTACACAGCTGCCAGTAAGACATCTTCCATTTCCCTAAGATCAGTATTGAAATTGTCATAATTTAAAACATTAACAGTCTATTTTTATTTGACTATTAAAGAGACCTCGTTAAGTGTGTAGAGATATTTTCTGAAATTTGTCAATAATTCCAGTTATTTTTGAACTAGGTAATGTTAAAAAAAATGAATGAAACTATAAAAGAAAGTCTTAGCATTCTACATTAGGCTTTTAGTTTCATAAGAATGACTTTGTGGCATTAGGTTAATTATTTATTCATTTCCTTTGAAAATTAAAAAAGTAGTCATAAAAATATTGCCTTAAGTTTGGGATGCATATCTGTTTATAAATGTAAATGAAATAATTGGTTATACTATTGAATAATTGGATATTTCTCTAATTAACAAGAGAAATACAGAGAAAATATTTTTAAGCTGATTTTATATTATATGTGAACCTTCCTCTATTTTGGGAAAATATATTATAATTTTAAATTATGTCATCAAACTCCAAGTGAAGTTATACAAAAATGTCTTATAAACCTAAGAAAGCACTCATGTTTGAAAAACATGTCAAAGATTATAATTTTAATTTTTTTGTCTTTGAGGTATATTTTGACTTTTTTGAAAGCTAAATGATTGCAGGAAAAAAAAGCTGAGTTTTCCCTGTTTACAAACATCATTTCCCGGACTTCAAAGTATGAGACTGACATATTGTAAATGATAATTCAGCACAGCTCTGCTTCCCATAAATTAACATTTAAAATGTAACTTTGAAGAAAGGAAGCATTTTAGACATCACTGACTGTTTAAGGGCACATGGCCACAATTTCTAAGATGGAGGGGGTTTATTAAGGTGAATAGACGTAATAGAAGATTTATAGTTATGGGCTTCACTGGCCTTCATAGACTTTGAACAAGTCTCACTGTGCCTTATTTTCTGAATTTATAAACTACAGCTTATCTGTAGATATAAAATTCTGAGACCTTTGAGCAGAAGTCCAATAGAAGTTGCCATGGGACAGAAAAGAATTATTATTCAGAGAAAATCTTATCTTTTTCACATTGCCATTTATCTTTCTCTTCTCCTCAATTGATAAATAATAGAAAGCAGGGGAAAATGCTGTTGTTTTCAGAATACTGATGATTTGATTTTGTTGGCGTTAAAAGTCTCCTGGCTGTTAGTTCTCATAATTCTTTTTGTTTTTCTTCATTATATTCCTCACTAAGCAAATACTGTGTTGGAAGCCGCAGAGGACTATACTTATTATTATATTTAAAAATTGTATAATATTGGTTATAGTAATAAATGTGTGCAGATATGAATAGAAACCCAGAGCTATCTAGGAATTCCTCAAAACAGCAACTCTGTGAAGACTATCTAGATGTTCTTGCTGTGTAAAATGGTCTTCACATTTTCTTTCTTTAAAAAATCACTTGAAATATCTATGGGAATTGAAAATATGTAATTCCTATGACTCTTCTATTCCTCTTCTAGGACCCTACCCTAGCAATACTTATATGAGAAAGGGATGGGCTCAAGGATGTTTGTTTCAGAATGATGAGCAATAGTGAAATATCAGAAATAATCCCTATGTCCATCAATAAAGAAATAAATCAATAAAAACTGATATATATACACGTACACAAATATTAAGGAAAATCAACACATTCATAAAAATGATACAGATTAGTGAGGAAACATCTTTAAAACATTATGGAGTGAAAAAAGTGAGTTGCATAAAAAAATATGTTACCCTTTATATTAATTTTTTAAAAAATTTACAAAAATATGCATTGCTCTCGATATATATATATATATATATATACAGATGTAGTTTTAAGTAAAGGATTAAGAAGAATAAATTGTAAATAAATAACAATGGCAACTTCTAAACAGAATTGTGATTGAAGAGAGTAGTTAAGTGAGTTTTATTTTGGCTGTCTGGTAACATTCCTACAGGCAATGTATTCATGTGGTTCTTGTATAATTTTAACAAATATCATGTAGGGTTATATCTGACTGCATGTGAGAGAAAACCAGGTACTACTTGCTTTAAAGAAGGTACAAGTTGGTTTCTCTATCACATGAAATAGGTAAGTTACCAGGGCTGGTATGGTGACATTATAGTGTCATCTGGCCATCTAATTTTCTTCTCTGCCATTCTCAGAATTTTTATTTAATTCATGATCCCAAATTGTCTTTGAAATTCTGGTTGCCATTTCTACATTCTAAACCAGGGGGCAAGAGACAGAATCTGTAAAGATATAACTCCATACTTTTTAGGAAAACATACAAACTTTCATTTCCATTTCATTGGCCAAATTATTTATGTGGTACCCTCTATGCTAGGGCTTGCTAGGATGTGTGGCATTCTAGCTTGGTCAGAAAAGACATAAGGAGAGAATGAGCACAGGAAAGCAATTGCATTCTTAGTTAAAGACAGAAATTGATGGATGGATAGATGAATACATAGATGATAGGTAGATAGACAGGTAAAGACAGATATGCAGAAGTGAAGAGCAGTAAAATTTGGAGGGGGGAATAAGGATGATTGCTTTATTTCTTTATTTTTTATGTTTAAAAATACCTTCTATTTCAAAATAAAATACTAAGTTCATCTTGTTTTTAAAAAGAATTATCAGTCCAATCTAATCTGTAAAATTTCACTTATGAAAGGTAAATAACATGACCACCTACCACATATTTCAGAGTGTCGCAGGGCTTGCAGGAGGAAGCTGTCACTGCAAGTACGGATACAAAAGAGTGGGGAGCAGTCACCAAAAATACATGCTACAGTTGTCTTGAGTTCCAAAAGATGCCTCCAATTTAGTCTCTCCCTGTGGTTGTTTATTTGGTTTACATTCCTTTTGAATTTATTGAGCGGAGGGGGAAAGTTACTGCGATTTAAGAATGAATACTTAAAATTTAAGTTGTAGTTAGAGTAGGTATGATTTTACTCCTTGGATTTAATTAATTCATACTGGTATTACTGTGCGCGGTAAAGGGAAAAACTTGAAATTCCTAAAGTTTGCTATTCAGGTGCCATTTCCAGGGGAATGCTAGTATGTTCCTTTGAGTACTAGGAGCGCTGTGGCACTGAGAAGGCAGTTAGAGCACCACTGGGGATAGATGCGCTTCTCTGAAGCCAATTTCTTTTGGGTGCACGTGCATAAAGTGGATTGGTGATTATAAAATCCAAAATCTCATCTCTTTGTTTCCTCCTCTTGTTCCCAAATTCTCAAAGGAAAAATCACAAATAAACATTGGAATTATGAATTATTTGGTTATTGAATATCGTTTTTTGTTGTTTTTGCTTCAGATCTCTCTCTCTCTCTCTTTTCCTCCCACCCTCCTTTCTTCCATTCTGCCTTCCTTGCTTTATCTCTATCAAATAGACAGGACATTATAGATACAGCTAAAGCCATTTCCCCTCAGATTTCTCCACTTTCCTGAAGTTTATCATTCCAGAAAATGATAGGATGTTTTTTATTACGTAAAAATAAGGTAATAAACCTACATTTATTCAATTTACTTTTTTCACCCATTACATTTTAGAAATGACTCTGTGTTGATTCATGGAAACCTAGCTAGATTATTTGATTTAATGGCTTCTCTTTCCAAAAAAACACGTTTCATTATCCATCTCTTCCCTGAAATTAATATATGTAAAATTTGGATTCTGGTCATAAATATTTGTGTATTTGTTCTGGCAGCCTTCATTCAGCCAGTCTCCTGTTTAGTGTTAGAAGATTATATAATGGAAAATTTGGCACTCTTACAGTAATAGATTTTAACAGCTTTTAAAATATAGTGATATTGAGTAATTAGGATGCTTTTAGGTCTCTAAACTCACCAGGAACCTCGCCACCTTTCTGTATAATATTTCTGATTTTGGTCAATGATACTTTCTACTTGCTTATGTGAATATTCCATTATTTCTTGAATGCTTTCCACTATTTACAATCAAAGCCCAGTTTATCGATCCAATGTAGCATATCGTGTTTTCTTTCCAAGGTCATTTATCTCAGTCACTTGAGTGAGCACATTTAAACGGATTTGAGGTAGCAGGAGGGGACGTACTATTCTAAATGTAGAACTACAGGGCACGTCATTCTAGCTAGCAATATAACTTATTTTGTTAGGCAATAGTTAAATACATTTATCTGAATAAAATGAAGGTGTCTTGGGGATGCATATAAATGGGACTATACTTAAACTGTTAAATTGTAGATAGTCAAATTTTTAAAAAATCAGGATAATTATTAAGTAGCAATTACATCTAGTAATATAGCCAACTAGCTAAAAAAGTCTTAAAAAATCAGTTGAATATATTTTGAAGTGAATGTATTAAATAACAAATTGACAAATTAGTCAATATAATCCTGGTTAAGAAGTGAGCAATCTGGAGATATTAAATCTAAATAATTTCCATGAAATATTGATTAAAAACGTTTATTGAATTTCCTATGAATACACATTTAGTGAGAAAATACAAAAGAAATAGAAGACCTATTCTAGACCCCAAAGAAATCTATGATTAAATATAAACATAAAATGAACTAACACAAAGAACATATTAATCAAGTATGTGTTGATATTATGAAAGCTCTGTAAGATTTCCTGTTACACAGATTTATTGGCAGAAGCTCCTTTCCCTAAAATAATTTCTAGCTAACTGAAGCACTGAAATGGAAATTATGTTTAATTTAATCATTTTAATGAGAACCATATATAAAGAAGCACATACTTTCTAAATAGAATGTATTCTGCACAATTTTATTCTCTGTTATTATATTTGCTGTAATGAAATCATTTTTCTGTCTCCTTTTGTGATTTTAGGGCATCTGCTGTTATTCCGATATCACAAGGCATGCTGAGGACAAAGTGCCAGGGTGTGTTCCCTACACTGTGCTGCACAGAGGCAAAGATGTTAACAGGTATCACACTGAATGGTGGAGATTTTTCGAGAAAATGACCCATGGTTCAAAACGAAGGTGGAAAAATAAAGTAAAATTAAATAGCTGTATTTGCTTTAAATTCACTCACAGCCTATTTAATGTTAAAAGCTTCAAGATGAAGATTTTGTTTATAATATTTCACAAATTTATTAGACATAGAACTCATGTTGGCATCTTAAAGACATTGGTGTGCCACAAAACACAATTTGGAAAATACCCTGGTTTGCCTGCCACTTACACATAGGTGACTTATTTCACATTTGACCCCTGTGTCTATAGATATCTTTAAATAGAGAAAAACAAGTGAACCACAGAGTTACTGGTATTCAGAAAAAGAACCACTAGGAGTAAGGCCATTTAGCTGCATCCTTTTAAAGCCTGAACATGTGGTAATGACAGCTAACACTAACATCATATTTATTATATTCCATGCATATACTAAGAGATTTATGAGTATTAAAACTAATTTAATCCTCATAAATCAAACAGTCTTTTTAGATGGATATTGTAATTAGTCCCATCTTAGAGATAGGGTAACTGAGGGACAGAGATGCTTAGTGGTTTGTAAAAGTTCACGCAGCTGGTAAATGATGGAACCAAGTTTCCAACTCAGGCAGTCTGTCCTCAGAGTCCGTTTTACTTTCCTCTTACTTCCTCTAATCAGAATTAGGAGGAACTTATTTGCTAGGTGTTGGGACACTGGGCTGGCTTTAGGGGAGCCTGTGGAAGAGGTAAGAATACAGCATATGACTTACTGGTCATCTATGAATAAGTGTTAGCTACTGTGCAAAATATTTCATAATACTGCTTTGTTCAGTCCTCATATCAACTTTCTAAAGCAAGTAGTTTACAAATAAATAAACACATTCAGAGAGCATAAAGTGTGTTTTTAGGATTTGGTATGACTCTTTGTTTAGGGGCATTTTTTATGCTTCTCCAGCTAGTACCTTGCTCTCTAGTTGCTATTTACTGAACCCCAGCCAAGACAGTATCATTTATTTAAGACTGGTTGGAAAATACTCCTCTTAGGGATACCTCAACTTTAACAGTGGCCTCCTGAAAACCATACGGCATCTATGGTCCAAAGAAATCAAGCTATAATGGACTCAGAGGGGAAGAAGAGAGAGGGATACATTCACTGTGGCTAACAGATTGGAGAGGGGGTAGGAACACACTTTGACTGCCCTTTAAAATCACAGCTTAGGTAACTATTTTGTTCTATTCCATTTATTGTGCTGCTGAGGCTGTAATGAGACAGTAAACAATCTAACAAAGGAGACAGTGAGAACGTTCTCTGCCATTGGATTTTTTTTTCTCCTTTCATTTCCCAAGAAGGTAGAATAGAACGGTATTTAAATTCCCCCATATATATGTATAATGTATGTATATATGTAAGTATACGGGTGTATATGTATATTTGTGTGTGTGTGTGTGTGTGTGTATTCCAGTTAAATAGGTATTATATCTAATTTGCAAATTACAAGATGGAGCTTCATTTTACCAAGATCACACAGTTAATAAATGTTAGGTGAAGGTAGAATTCAATCGCTTAAAACTTGCTCCAGAAAGAGAGTGCGCCAGTCTGTAGGCGCTCATTGGTGATTGCGCTTCAGGTAAATGAGGCAGGGGCTTCAGGGGATGAAGTGAGAAGTTTAGGTCGTAAAAATGTAACTACTGTGATAAAAAAATGAGAGAAGTGAAAGCGATTAAGAAAATATCTCAAATCCCAGGCAACAGATTTTTAAGACTTGAACTAAGTCACCGTTAGAGGGATTGAAGAAAGAAGAATAGATTCCAGATAGATTTTAGAGAAAGAGTTAACAAAGCTTAATGACCCATTGAATGTTAGCAGTGAAGGAGAGGGAACATTAAAAAATTATCAACCACAAAGTACCTTAACCTAAACGAGGTAAAGGAAGCTCATGTGGACATGTTGGCAACATGTTGGCAAAGACATCCCAACTTCTACAGGCAGAGGGCAAAAGATGAAGAATATCATACCCACGATCAGATTGAAAAAATGACAGAGTTATAAAGGAGTCTGAATTCACAGCATGGCAAGTATAGCAGCCCTTCCTTTACCTGGAATCAACACAAAAGAGTCACCTGAGGTGGATGCCCTACAAAATAACGTTCATTCTTCTCTCCATCTGTCCCTGGCTTCGCTACTGGCTTTATAAAATTGTTTAGATTATTCTAGATCCTTTGTATTTTCACATAGATTTTCAAATTAGCTTGTCAATTTCTGCAAAAATGGCTAGTGGGATTTTGACTAGTATCACATTGAACTTACAGACCAAGCTGGAGAGAGTGGACCTCTTAATAATATTGACTCTTCCAATCTGTGATTGTAGCATATATTTCCCTTCATTTAAATTTTCTTTAACTTCTATCAGCAATATGTTTTGGCTTTTAGACATAAGATCTTGACCATCATTTGCTGAATTTATTTTAAGAAATGTCATATTTTATGATGTTATTATAAATAGTATCATTTTAAAATTTTAATTTCCTACTGTAAAGACATGCAATTAATTATTGGTATTGAATTCATATCCTGTGACTATGCTAACTTTATTTATTAATTCTACGGTTGTTTTTGCAGAGTTCTTAGGACTTTCTATTTAAACAAGCATGCCATTTGTGGACGAAAACAGATTTACTCCTTCTTTCCCAGTAATGATGCTGTATTTCACTGCCTAAAACCCTCAGTGCAATATTGATTATCAGAAGCTGGAGTAGACAACCTTGCATATTTTTCAGTCTTACAGAAGAATCATTCAGTATTTCATCACTAAGTATAATATTAGCTGAAGGGCTTTTTGGTAAATGCCCATTATCAAATTAAGGAAATTCTCTTATTTTCCAAGTGTACTGACAAAATTTTTTTAAACATCATTGTTGAATTTTGTCAAAGGCTTTATTTATACTTATTGAGCAGATCATGAGTTTTCTCCTCTATTGTATTAATGCAGTGAATTACATTATTGATTTTCATTTACTGAATCAATTTTATATTCCTAGAATAATTCCCACTTAATCACAATATATTTTCCTTCACATATTTCTGTATTTGATTTTCTATTTTTTTAAGAATTTCTGCATCTGTGTGGATGAGGGTGTTGGTCTTTAATTTCTTGTAATATCTTGATCACATTTTGGTATCAAGATTGTACTGGCATCATACAGTAAGTTGGAAAGCACACATACACCTTTTGTCTATTTTCTAAAAGGGGTTTTGTAAGATTGATATTTCTTCCTTGAATGTTTGACAAATTTAACAGCACAAACTTGAGTCTGGAACTTCCATTGAGGTTTGGGTTTTTAATTATAAATATAATTAGTTTAATAAATAGAAGGCTCTTGTGATGGATTATTTCATTTTGAGTCAGTTTTGGTAATTTGGATTAAGATGTTAAGGGGTTCAGAATAATGGCTCTATAAGGGAGAGTTTATTGCTATATGGAATTCTGCCATGCTTGGCTCATGATTGAATATCTTAGCAAACACGCTTGGAGTCAGTCCAAGCATGCTGCAGTTGAGAAGAAGCTCATACATTTGAACCCATGTATAGTGTCAATTCCTGTCTTTATACAGATCTGTAAGGACAAGAATGCACATATTGTGCCCATTCTCTGAACACTTTGTGCTCATTCTTATAAATACACCCACATGCTTAATCCCCAAATTTCTTTTCTCTGATTTTCAGTCTTATTCCTTCAGGGCCCTGACAACTAGTCAAGTAATTGAATACTGCTCAGAATTTCATGGCCAGCCATATTTCCATCCACTTCTACTCCAGGTCAACAATCAAGTGTATCACTTGGATAGCTGACTATTGGCAAAATTTTTCCTGTTTGCTTGATTTCAGGGCTATTTCTGAGTAGAGCTGGAGTTGAACAGAAATCCATTTTTCTCTCTTGCAGAAGTAACCTGTCTTGAACAAGACTGAGTATTTTTATTCCTTGGCCAACTGGTCATAGGGAACTCCCCACAAGGCCACAGGATGTGGGAGACATGCAGATGTATGGTGCACTAGTGGTATGTGGCTTTTATTTCTTGGCCACTTTGTTGTTGAAACTTCCTTATGCACTTTGGACGTGCTTGGGCCCAATCCCAAATGTATAATTTCCATCATCTAAGCCTGTTGGGGAAACTGTGAGCCAGTGTAGAACTCACCATGTCTAACTCACCATGTCTCACAGATTTTCCACTCAAGGGATGACTGAGCTTAACTATTTATGTACCAGCTTCTGTCACAGGTTGGTTAAGGGTTCCTTCTACAGGGTGCTGATTTCCAGGTAATTCTAGCCAACTCCAAGGGCAGATAAAGCAGTATTCAGAGAAAGCTCTCAGGGAAAAGAATACTATTTCCCACAGTCAGAAATTGGAAATTGATCTGGTTTAAATGTGAAATAGAAATGTTAGATAATATTTTATGTAATTACATGATAGTGGTAGGTTTTCAATTAGGTTGCAATTGGTCACAAAAGTCAATTTTTAAATACTTTATTTTAATTTTTTAATAGGAATAAACTATCCCACTTCAAATTGCAAATAACACAAAAGAGCTCGCAACAAAATGTTTCTCAGTGGCCATTCAACTCATCTCTCTAAATACAATCATTATTGCAAATTGTTGTGATAATCACTATCAGTTTCTTAAGTATTTTCTGAGAATTATTAATGAGCTTATAAGCATACATACATTCATATGCATTTTATAATTCTCTTTTCAATCATTTTGGTTTTTGTGAATCTAATGGGAAAAAATAGAATATTCTCTCTCATTTTTATTTTTCATTTGTCTTTTCATAAATATGGGGCAAATTATCTTTTCAGACATTTATGAGCTACTTGAATTTACTTCTCTGTGAGTTATTCTCATATCCTTTGTATATTTTTCATCTTTTTTTAATTGTTAGGAGTGGTTTCTATATTAAATATATTTATCCCTTTGTTATGTAATTACCACAGTATTTTCTTTTATGCATGCGTTTTACAATATAGAATGCTGATATATACATTGTTGGATTTACCAATATTTTATCTGTCTTAGAAAAAAATTGCTCATTTCAAGACTTAAAAAAATGCTTCTATGTTTTCTTCTATTACTTTTTTATGCATATGTCATATAAATATTTGAACTATTTATTTTTGCATAAAATGTATTATCAAATTTTCCTAATAGCACTTATTAAAATTTATATTTTGACCATTAGATTAAAAATTTATTCTATATCATATTTTAAGTTTCTGCATGTAGTTTTTTTCTATTTTTGGATTTAATGGTCTATTCCAGTAGCCTGTTTATATGATGTCATATTTATCTTTAAAAAAATTTAAATTCCCTATCATTACAGATTTATTTAATAACCCTAAGAATCAAAGTATTAAAACATATATTTTTCAAAAAAGTCTTTACCCTCTTCTCATTGTCTATATTAAATGAGACTTTAAAATATTAGATGTTGACTTTTTAAGAAAAAAGAACTAGAATAATAGGCTGGGCCAGTAGCAGATTTTTTTAGAAGGTAAAGATTTCTTTATAAATAGAAGTTTTATCATTAACATCTCATATATAAAGCTGCTATAGTTTTCCATTGCATAATGTATTTTTTTCCAATATATTTTGGTCTAAAAGTAAGATAACTTAAAAATTAAAGCTGAAGTTTATAGCCTTAAGGCCCCTGATTCATATAACATCATCTGGCTTCATTTATTTTCGCAGCTAATAATTTAATATGATAAAATGGAAATTAGAGATGAATTAAAATACTAACAGTTTCACTGAATTTTAAATATGCAAGTCAGGGGACACACTTGATGTCATTCAGAAACTTTGGTTATTAAGTGTGGCAGATTATTCATTATATATCCAAAAATCTTTTTTTCTCATTTTATCTGCTAAGACCTGAGTTTTCAAAAGTAGAAATCCCTTGATCTCGGGAAATGTACCCCTTCCTACAGCCCCAGAAGCCAAATCCTGGTCGGTCCAAACTTGTCAATGTTATCTCAGTCTCTTTCTCTGTTCTAGGGGTGACTCTTGGGATGGAAGAAGAGTGTCCTGGTGGGCTTCTGAGGTTTCCCTTCCCAGTTAGGGGAGAATGCTTGCTAGTGGCACCTTTTCTCAAATCTTTCTGCCATGAACTAAGACATGATTCCTGAAGTTGTGGTAGACAACTTGCACTCTGAGAGAAGAGCCCTGAAGATCACGAAATGGTCATTATGGGCACAAAGATAACATTATTGATCTCCTGAATTAATCACTATTTGCCAGTAAGTAGAGGTGTGGGAAAGAATCATTATGGAACAGAAAACGGCTCCAAAGAATACACTTGTACTTCTTTCTAACTTGATAAATTACCTTATTTAAGCATATAATACTGGTAGGTCTATTATAAAAGTATCTCAAATAGTGGATTCCACAGTCTTCAAAAATTTGATGCCAACCCTTACTGTAGATTCTGTCAGAGCACAGAATACAGATCACATTGCTATTTTAAGTATTTCGGATCTGTGGTAAGCAGCCTCTAAAATGGTCCCGAAAGCTTTCTGCCCCCTACTATTTCTGCCCTTGTGTAATCTGCTGGTAGAGAATAGAATGCAGCAGAGGTGATGGGTTGTTATTTCTGAGGTCAGGTTACAAAAACGCTGTGGCTTCCATCTTGAGTGATCTCTCACTCACTCCCTGTGCTATGTTGTCGGTCGCCCTGTGGGCTGCCCATGTAGCCAGGAACTTAGGTTTCTGGCCAATGGCCTGCAAGGACCTGACGGCTACATATCTGAGCTTGAAAGCAGATCCTCCCCTAATAGAGCCTTAAGATGGCTACTATCTAGCCGACACTTTGATTGCAGCCAGGGATTTTCTGCTTCATGTGCAAAAGTAGAAAAATCATGAAAAATGTAACACAGCTGCCTCTCATTAGCGTCACCATTCACCACTCAGTCTTCTTTTACTCTATCGTTCTCATTTGGCATGTAGCGGTTATTCATTAGCACACAGGCGGATATCCTTCAGCCTCTAATTCCTTCTCATCTACATTAATTTGTCTGTTAGAATTTTGCTTGCACTAAACACAATTGTAATTAAAGTTAAATATTTTCTTCCTTTCAGTGATGGTCTTTAAATAGTGGTGATTATTATATTACATTCACTCACCTTTCGCAATTTTTTTTCTTTCTTTTTCCCACAGAGAGATGCACATTTTGCAATAACAAAGCTAAATGGAGGGCAATAAAATTAGGTGGGAAGGATTTCAATTTCATAGTAAAGTGGAAAAATTACTATGAAATGTTTACATTTTAGTTCTCATCTTAGGACATAAATGTGCTAGTTATCAAGCTATTATTTCTGAGCTGCAAAATCACCCTTCATACTCTTCTTTTTGATGCAGAGGCTGAGGCTCTGCCAACCACGTTTCTTCTTTGCCAACTGGCTCCTCACTGGCTTCTGCCAATCGGGGCACTGAGTAAGTGCGCAAGGTAGCGGTGGAGAGAAAGGGATTTCCCTTCCCTATTTGCTAGCTGCTCTTGTCAGCCTTGCTTCAGTGTTGGCCGTTGCCTTTGGGCAGCAGCAGTGGCTTCTAGTTCCCACCATCCTTGCAGCTCTCAGAACCAGCCATGGCTGCAATGCCAGCTCCAACCAGATGACATCCCTTGCTCAGTGTCTAAACCCAGCTACACAAAAGTATTCTTTCAAATTCCAGAGGTATTAACATTGTTCTTGCAGTGTCCATTCCTCAGAGTCCTGAGATAAAGGTGTGTGGGTCCTTCTTCCAAACTGTTAGCTTCTGACAACCCAAACTCTTCTCTGTGGTCCCTGAGAGTCAGGGGTGTTAGCTACTTCTTGCAGTTATTATCCTTTCTTAACTCAATCTTTCTTTTCCTCCCTGGATTTTCTAACATCAGTTTAACAAATTTACTATATGCATATGTGTGTGTGTGTGTGTGTGTGTGTGTATTTCTCTTTTTAAAAATAACTGCTTTCGATTTTCCTACGTAGACTGTGGCTAGTACACTGTACAATCATAAAAAGATTTCAAATCTGTAGTAAAACAGTAAGATGAGTTTAAAAGATAGGTTCTATTAATTTTGTGTTATATGTTAATTGTTTTGAAATGTGTATTAAATATTCATTATTGGTCTTAGAACACAAATGTCCATAACAACAACCTTTTCTAAAGGAAACTCTTAAATAAGCTTAATAAATGAGATGGCAGTGAGTTATTTCCTCATGTTCTTCCTGGTTCAGGGAAGATCTCTAACTTTAACTACCACTCCTTTCTCTGAATTTATATTTTCTTTCTAATTTGATTATTCTTATACATTTTACTCTTTCTGCTATATCATTTTTTCTCCCAAATATGATTGTAAGCTTCTTGTGGATAATGAATTTTTTTTCTTCTATTGTATCTATTAGAGTACCTACCTCTATTTTTGTGAACTATAACCTTATTTGACAAGGATTTTTTGATAATCTTGTCTATAATGCACTACCTTTTTATTTATAAAGAAAGATTTCATTTAAAGACATCAATGAAAAGAAATGTGGTAGGGGAACAGGAAGAAAACATGAAATAGCTAATAAATATTGATAAATAGAGATTACAATTTGTTGACCTAATTTAATAAAGCTGTATGTTGAATTATTATCAGTAAAAACTATGTTGTTGAATATTTTCTAATTATCAAATTCAGCATTGATAAATATTTGATGAATAATTTATAAATATTTAATGAATAGCTGAAAGAAAATTTTTAAAATTTATGGTTTCAAAGTCACTTGAAATGAAATAAATTAAATGCTTACCTGCCTATATATTATTGATGTTATCTTTTTTAACATTAATTATTTATTTTAATCAACAGAAAAAAATTGTATATGTATATTATGTACAACATGTTGTTTTGAAATGTATACACATTGTTGAATGGCTAAATCAGGCCAATTAACATATGCATTACCTCATATACTTATATTTTCTTGGTGGTGAGAACACTTACAATCCAATCTCTTTGAAATTTTCAAGATACAATATGTTGCTCTTACATATAGTCACCATGTTGTACAATAGATATTTTGAAATCAGTCCTCCTATCTAACTGAAATTGTGTATACTTTGAGCAACATCTCCCCAATTAACTGCCACTCCCCTCACCCTCAGCCACCGGTAACCACTATTTTGTTATCTTCTTCTATGAGTTCAACTTCTTTAGATTCTACATGTGTGATAACGCTGTATTTATCTTCTATGCCTGTCTCTTATTTCACTTAATACGTCCTTCAGGTTCATCCATGTTGTCCCAAATGACAGACTTTCCCTTCTTTTTCAAGGCTGAATAGTATTCCAATGTGTATAAATACACCACCATTTCTTTATCCATTTATTGATTGATAAACAGGTTGATTCCAAGCTAGGCGGTCTTGATTCATTCTTCTGCATATGAATATACAGTTTTCCCAGCACCATTTATTGAAGAGCTTGTCCTTTCCCCAATGCATGTTCTTGACACCTTTGTCAAAAATCAGTAGACTCTAAATGTGCAGGCTTATTTCTACATTCTCTGTCCTGTTCCACTAGTCTCTGTGTCTGTGTTTATGCTAGTACCATGCTGTTTTGGTTACTTACGGCTTTGTAGTATATTTTGAACTCAAATACTTTTATGCCTCTAGCTTTGTTCTTTTTGGTCAGAATTGCTTTCTCTATTCAGGGTCTTAGGTGGTTCTATATTAATTTTCAGATTGTTTTTTCTATTCCTGTGAAAAATGTCAGTGGTATTTTGATAGCGATTGCACTGAATCTTTAGATCACTTTGGGTAATGTGGACAATTTAACAATATTTATTCTTTGAATCTATGAAAATGAAATATTTTTCAATTTACTGCTGTCTTCTTCGATGTCTTTTATTAATGTTTTATAGTTTTCAGTGTACAGTTCTTTCGCCTCTTTGGCTAAATTTAATCCTAATTTTTGGGTGTTCTTTTGGAGTTAGCTAATGTAATGGAATTGTTTTCTTGATTTCTTGTTCCAATAATTTGTTGTTAAATTATAGAAATGCTTTTGATTTTTGTATGTTGATTTTATATTCTGCAGCTTTACTGAATTTGTTTATTCTAGCAGGTTTTTCATTAGTGGAGTCTTTAGGATTTTCTATATATGTCCTTGTCACCTGCAAACAAGGATAATTTTACTTCTTTCTTTCAAATTTAGATGCCATTTATTTTTTTTCTCTTATTTAATTACTCTGACTAGGACTTCCAGTACTATGATGAATAGAAGTGGCAAGTGTGAACATCCTCATCTTGTTCCTAATCTTAGAAGAAAAGTTTTCAAATTTCCACTGTTGAGTATGTGTTAGCCGTGGATCTGTCATATATGGTTATTATGGAGGTGCATTCCTTCTATTCCATATTTGTTGAGAGGTTTCTCATGAAAAAAATGTTTACTTTGTCAAATGCTTTTTCTGAATCTACTGAGATGATCATGGTTTTTTTTCTTCATTCAATAAATGAGGTATATCACCTTTATATATGTTGAACCATCCTTGTATCCCATAGATAAATCTCACTTGATCATGATGGTCATCTTTATAATGAGCTGTTCAGTTCAGTTTGCCAGTATTTGTCTAGGAATTTTGCGTCACTGTCCATCATGGATATTGGCCTGTATTGTTTTTTTTTTCTTGTAGTGTTATTGCCTGGCTTTTGCATTACTAAAATGCTGGCTTCATGCAATGAGTTTGGAAATATTTCCTCTTCAGTTTTTTGGAAAAGTTTGATAAGAATTGGTGATAATTATTCTTTAAATGTTTGGTAGAATTATCCAGTGAGGCCATCAGGTCCTTGTCTTTGCTATGATGGGAGACTTTTTATTATTGACTCAGTCTTCTTACTCATTAATGATTTGTTAAGATTTTCTATTTCTTTGTTTTTCAGTCTTGGTAGGTTGTTTATATTTTATTTACATTCAATAGCAATTAATATTACTATTTATTATTATTTTCATATAAAAAACTGGAGCTTACAGAGTTTGCCACAGGTCACATTGCTAGTAGCAGCAGAGCTAGAAATTAAACACAAAGTGGAAATTAATTTTTTTTTCTTTGTAGAGACGGGCTGTCACTTTGTCATGTAGGCTAGAGTACAGTGGTGCCATCATAGTTCACTGGGCTTGATCCTTCTGCCTCACGCTCTCAAGTAGCTAGAACTACAAGTGTGTGCCACTGTGCTTGGCTAATTATTTTAACATTTTTTTTTTTTTAGAGATGAGGTCTTGCTATGTTGCCCAGGCTGGTCGCAAGCTCCTGGGATCAAATGATCCTCCTGTCTCAGCTTCCTGAGTAGCTGGGATTACAGGTGTAGGCTACCATGCCTGGCATAAATGCCAAGCTTTTTTTAAAATTTCTTATAAAGGAGATATCAAAGTCCCAATAACGGGCAAATGAAACGCTTATGTCATATTTTTATACTATAATAAAACTTGCTGATTTAAAAATTATTTCCAGTATTTACAGGTTACTAAATTTCTTACTAAAATAATCCAGTAGTTAAAGAGATCTTTGTTCATTTTCCCTATCAGATACTTTATAACTCTTTAATCTCCAGCCAGTGACTTAACTGTTTTCAGTCAGTTTACTCATATGAAAAATACATTTAAAAATAACTACTTTGCAGGGATTTTTTTTAAAAGACAAAATAAAATAATATAAATTCAATTCAACAAACACTTGAAAAGTATTTTCCACATGCAAGCACATCATGCAAAGTGCCTTCCTAGCACACAATGCCAAGCACATTGTTAACACTCAAAAATCAACAAATTTCAGTTCATGTGTGTGTTCAACTTGGCAAATACTTTTTATAAGCCCAAAATGCAGTCCATTATAATTCTACTTATAAGAAAACTCTTAAACTTAATCTAGTTAAGGTAGAAATGCATCAAAATGTCATGTCTGTTAATCAAAATGCTTTTTTAGGATCTTTGATCCTTTTGGCAGTTTTATTGTATACACATACAATTTTTATGATATGCAGAATGTTAGCTTTTGTTTAAGACAGGAGTTTTCTCATTAAACATTTGAGTGCAATCTTGAATTGTAGGAGAGCTGAAAGTAGAGAACAATGTAGTGTAGATAAAAGGATTTAGATAGTCCTGACATCAGAAATACAGTACATGCATTAGCGAGCGTGGGATGTTTTACAATACCAAAGTGATTGAAATCCTATGTAGACATGTCTGTATTAACTGGGAAAGATCTACATCTTCCCAGAGGTTTTAAATTCTTTGAAAAATATTTTTAGCATCAATTCTAAGTTTTTGTAACAAAATAGAGTGGCTTAAATAGGATAGAAGTGCATTTCTTTCTCGCCTAACAGTCTGGATGGTCTAGGTCAAGGGGATAATTCTGTTGCAGAAGGTTGTTCAGGTAACCAGCCTTCTTGCATCTTAGTTGTTCTGTTTCCTTTGTCTGCAGATAAAAGCTGGTTTCTCTCTGTCTGAATTCCAGCTTACAGAAAAGAAGAAAAAAAGCAAATCCAAAGCAAGTAATTTAATTGTGACAAGAGATGGAGGACTTGCACTCATCACTTGTACTCCATTAATGGTAAGAACTCAGTCATATAAATACATGTAGCTGCAAGGAAAGGGAATTTTATTCCATCATGATCAAGAACAGGGCCACTAGATCTAACCCTAACCCTAACCCTAACAAAAAAAATAAACAGTAGGATCATAATTGCCAGGGACTTCAACAACCCACTAACAAAACTGGACAGATCATCAAAGTAAAAAATCAACAAAGAAATACTGGACTTAAATGGTACTCTAGAACAAGTGGACCTAACAGACATTGACAGAACACTCTATGCAAAACCTACAGAATATACATTTTTCTCATCAGTACATAAGACATTTTATAAGATTGATCATATCTGAGGCCACAAAAAAAGTCTCAAGTTCAGAAAAATCAAAATCATACCATGTATGTTCTCCGAACACAATAGAATAAAACTAAAAATCAACTCCAAAGAAACCTTCAATGCCACACAAAGTCATGCAAATTAAACAATCTACTACTGAAAAATCCTTGAGTCAATTAGGAAATTCAGATGGAAATCAAAAGATTCTTTCGGCTGAATGACAAAGGGAATACAAGCTTTCAAAATCTATGGGATTCAGTAAAAGCAGTGCTAAGGGGAAATTCATTGTCTTCAATGCTTACATCAGAAAGAGAGAAAGATCATAAATTATCAACCCGATATCATATCTCAAGGAACTAGAAAAAAGAATAAGAACAAACCAAACAAAGGGCCAGCAGAAGAACAGAGATAACAAAGCACAGAGCAGAACTAAATGAAATAGAAACCAAAAACAAAACAAACAAAAAATCACAAAGGATCAATGAACCAATAATTTAGTTCTTTGAAAAGACAAATAAAATCACTATCCAGATTAACTAGAAATAGAAGAGAAAGGATTCATATAACCTAAATGAAAAAGAAGACATTACACTGATACCACAGAAATACAAAATATCATCCAAGAATACTATGAAAACCGCTGTGAACACAAACTAGAAAACCAACTTGAAATGGACAAATTGCTGGAAACACACAACCTTCCAAGATTCAGTCAGGAGGAAATAGAAATCCTGAACAGTTTGATAATGAGCAATGAGATTGATCTTCAACAAAACAGACAAGAACACTGGGAAAAGGATGCTCTTTTCAATAAATGGTGCGGAAAAATTGGATAGCCATGTTCAGATAAATGAAACAGGACCCCTATCTCTTGTTATATACAAAAATTAATTCAAGATGGATTAAAAGCTTAAATGTAGGTCATGAAACCATAAATAATTCCAGAAGAAAATGTAGGAAAAACTCTTCCAGACATTGACCTAGGAAACAAATTTATGAGTAAGACCTCAAAGGCAAATACAGCAGCAACAAAAATAAATGAATAGGGCTTAATTAAATTAAAAGACTTCTGCATAGCAAAGGAAATAGTCAACAGAGTAAACGTACAATGTACAGAATAGGAGAAAATATTAACAAACTGTACATCCGACAAGGGGCTAATATCCAGAATACTCAAAGAACTCAAAAAAATTGGCAAGAAAAAAACAATTCCATCAAAAAGTGAGCAAAAGACGTGAATAGATTTTTTTTCATAAGAAGATACATAAATGGCCAATGAACATATGAAAAAATGTTCAACATCAATAATCATCAGGAAAATGAAAATTAAAACTACAATGAGACACAACTTTATAGCTGTCATAATTGTCACTTTCAAAAAGTCAAAAAACAAAGTTTCTGGCCTGGATACAGAGAAAAAGAAATGCTTATACACTGTTGGTGGGACTGCAAACTAGTACAACCTCTGTGGAAAATAGTGTGGACATTCCTTAAAGAACTATAAGTAAACATACCATTCTATCCAGCAATTCCACTCCTGGGTATCTACCCAAAGAAAGAGAAATCATTTTATCAAAAGACACCTGTACTTGAATATGTATTGCAGCTCAATTCACAATTGCAAATATATGGAATCAACCTAAGTGGCCATAAACTCATGAGTAGATAGAGAAAATATGGTGTGTGTACATGCATGTGTGTGTGTGTGTGTGTGTGTATATACACACACACCATGGAGTACTATTCAGCCATGAAAAAGAATGAAATAATATCTTTTGCAACAACTTGGATGGAACTGGAGACCATTATCCTAAGTGAAATATTTCAGAAATGGAAAAACAAACACTGCATGTTCTCACTAATAAGTGGGAGCTAAACAATGGGTATACACAAGCACAAAGAGACATTAATTGGACATTGGAAACTAACATAGGGGAGTGGAGATGAGGGTTGAGGAATAAAATGTTACCTATTGGGTACAATGAACACTGTCCTGGTGGTGGGCACGCAGAAAGCCCTGACTTCAGCATTATATGGTATATCCATGTAAAAAATAACATCTGTACCCCCTTAATATTTTGAAATAAAAATGGCACATGTACTTTAAATATGAATCTTTATTAATAGTAAAGGCCAAACATTAACAACTGTTTCTGAAAAAAAATGATACTTTAACTTTTTTATTTCACAAAATAAAATATTGGCCTTGTTCAACTGTTTAATAAGCATGTAGTTTTACATTTTTGACATCTAATACATAGACTGAAGTCATTGAGAGTATGTTCTCAAATTGTCCATTTTATTTTCCTTTGTCAATTTCCCTATATTGACTTGTGGCTGCTTTCACCACAATATCTATTTTCTGTGGTGTTCATTTACTATAAAACTGTTGGAAGAGCAGAAGGTGACTGTGTGTTTAATGAGCTGGCTATTAGCTTTTGAGAGCTTATTTTTATCTACCCTTACAGCATCTGGTTACAAATTGGTAACTTATTTAGGGCTTGCATTTATGTGCATTGTGCCCCCTGTTTAAAGGTGAGAATATATGCTTATTAGTTTTACCCATTTGTCAATAGTATTTAACATATAAAAGCATTTTGCAATGTTTGAGCAATATTTTCAGTATGTCAAAAAGCTTTAAAAGTTGTTTAATATTTTTGAGGCAGCCATCCTAACCCACTACATTTCCCCACATTGCCTATTAAATACACCAGCCATCTGGAATCCTAGTTGCTGTTCGAGAATTCGTTTAAATATAATCCCACAATTTACTTGGTTAATAATCCATTAAGTACCGTGGTATTGAAGAAATAATTTCACCGGTTTCCTTTTCAGAGAGAAGTAAGTTTTATATAAAATTTACCTATTTAAGTGTCTGCAAAATTCCATGGATATATACTTCTTATTGAAAGGGAGTGTACTTATAGATATAAAATTAGCATGTCATGATAACCACATTTAAGAAAAATAATGTATAAATTAGTAATGTAAATCAAGTATTCAAAGAACTTTAGTATTCTGCCAAAAGACCTAAAAGACAGTCTAATTTGGATGCTTTAAAATAAAATGTATAAATCTTCTGTCTTGCAAATTTGAGTTTAAGAAATGTATAAATATCCTAAGTTTTAATTATAAATCAAACCGAAGTTTAATACATTAAAAGAATCGGGTTGTAATTTGGGTTGTGCCACTAAAAAGCTACATGATTTTTATGGGTCTCCATTTTTTTCTCATTCAGAAATTGAGAGGATCGGGTGAATCAGAGGTCATAGAACAGTGGTTTAGGTCTTTCTAGTATGTGAATCCAAATTTCTCTCTATTTAGAAACTGTCAGTTTCTGTTTCTTTACCCTAGGTGGTAATCCTGAAGATACTTGAGTTTGCCTCCTTTAGGTGGATTATTGCAGTGTCCTCTTTCTAAGCTAGAATTTTACTATTTTCAAAGCCATGCATGCATCAGTGTTATCAAGATAGACATATCAAGAAACGTAGATGAAAGAAGCAAGATTCTAGTTGCCTGAAACTTGACATTTGTCTTATCTATATGACTGAGGCTATACATAAGCCCTGCCTCCCTGCCCTTCTTAATTGTGGCCATGATGGTAGCTTTCTCTGGAAATTTCTAGATTTATAGTCCTTAACATAGGCTTTTGTCTGGCATTGCACAGGGAAAACACTAGCTAATGTTAATGTCCCTTTCTCTTTGAATAAAAATAATCAGTGACCTCTAAAAGCAACAGAAATTTAGTAAAAAGGTAGAGGGCTTTGGCAGATAAGTGATTCACCCATTAACAGTATGCCCTTAATATCATTTCCAGACATGTGCTCTCTTGAATTTGGTGACTTGCGGATGTTTCAAGGGGAAGCCATCAGCAGAGTTGTCCTTTTGATATACAGTAGTTCCAGAATGTCCTGCATGTATTATCACATGACTTAATCAAAGTCTGTAAATTTCAGTAGGCAAAGAGTAAATTCATATATTGTGACTTTGGTGTCACTTTGATAAATATTGCTGGCTGTGACAATCATTCTATTCTTTGGGGACTAAATGCAGGTGCTGCGATTCAGGAATATAATTAATATCCTTATTATCAGTCATTGCAGTCACCCATAATTTATTCTGACTCACTAAATTTATATGAAGTGCCCATCAGAACATAAGCTCTGGACATATTTTTATGTATGTACATTTTCTAGCTCCTGAGTTCCCTGTTGAAATGGACTAAAAACAGGCTTCCTCATATCTAGTTTGTTTTATTCTGTGATTATAATTTTCTAAAATATTTTTAAAATTTTATATACCAGTAAGGTTTAAAAATATGTCTTAGTCATTGTGGGGATAAAAGGAAATCTTTATCTAAAGTTGCTGTGTTTGTAAATGGTGTCCCATTTTGCAAAGCGGTTTTGTTAAATTGATCTGTCTCCTTTAATATTCACCACAGGCCTCAGAGATGAACTAAAATTTTATTCCCATTTTATAAACGAAGACACCCATGCTCAGAAAGAATGAGTCACTCAGCTATCGTCAGCTCTGAAATGGCAGAGCAGTCCTTTCCTGATGTCTATCCCTACAAACATTTTTTCTGTCATACAGCATCATCTCCTCCAGCAAAGTATGTCAATGAGTCTCTCCCATAAAACCAAGTGCAGAGAGAGTGGTTCTCAAACATTAATGTGTATTGAAATCACCCAAAGGGCTTGTTAAAAATGCATCATTATGTTTCCGAGCCCTGGAGATAATGATTTAAAAGGTTTTGGATAGGTACTACAATTGGCATTTTAAATAAATATTTCTGGATATTCTATGATGAGTGTGCAGAAAATCACACTGTGTGAAATTCTGATTTAAAACGTGCACCCCAAATGTTCAGTAGTTTACAAAATAGCACAGACAAGAAACTATAGTATTTGAGCAGAATAAGAATACTTATATTGGGTAAGTGTTATGCCTGTGTGTTTAATCTAGAGTTTCATATATAAAACACAAAGTGGTTTAAATAACAGATCACATGCAATCTCTTGATTACATTATTTCATGACCTCAAATAGTGAAAGCAGTATTTACCTATGTAGCATATTCTTGAATGACTGAGATTAAAAAGAATATATTTAAACCATAATTTCTGTTCTCTCTCATTCTTTTCTCACTTCCTGCTTATTTTACTACAAATAAGCAGGTGGTATAAAGGTTTATAGTAGGATTTAAAATGGAAAGCAATTGGAAGAGTCATTAAAAATGGGAAATAACAACATGTTTTGATGTGCCTGATGTATAAAATATAAGTATTCCAGGAAAATTTTATTTTGTTACTAAAAATTTATGAAGTAGGAGAAAACATAGTGTTGGCTCTCACTAGCTCCCTCATCACCGTTGCTTTATCCACTGTGTCCTCAGCTAGAACCGAGAAGAGAAATGCAGGATATATATACACATATATAATATACATACATATAAAATATACATATATGCACTATATATTTAGGAAAATAACTGCTGCTACTAGAAAATGACAAAAAATCTCCATTCTATTGGGAATAATGAATTTTTTATTCTTTTGCTTGTGAGAAGTGGAGAAATGACCTCCATAATATACTTTCTCTGCCTGACTTACACAAAGCCCAAATTCTTAAATCCTAAAAATAACAGACAAAGGAGTTCCACAGACCTGCTTTTCAGTGAAACTGGTAAAAATTATCTAAAAATAAAACAAAACAATCATTCGATATTTCTGGAAATGACCTTAAAGGCATAAAGCAAATGAAGAACATTTATTCCAAAAACATCTTCTAAAATTTGGTAAAGAACTCTTGAGAGTCTGTGGTATTTTGAACCAACCCTTAACCTACCAGCTGAGCCATCACTCAGATGGCTACAGTGAAGAGCACAGGAGATAAGTGATATCTCATTGTGGTTTTAATTTGCATTCTTAACAGCATACATAGACTGTCCCAACAAGATTTTTCAGCAAAACCTAATAAAGTAATTAGCTAAAAGGAGAAAAAAATGCCAGATAATTCTATTCAAAATAAATAGGAAACAGGAAGGCCATCACACAAGCATATGTAGCTGCTGGTTTGAAGGCCAAAATTGCACGTGTTTCCTGGAAATATCCATATTTAATAGTTCCATCATTAGGTGGATGGGTAGTTTGGTAGACAGATGAAAAAAATCAAATGTGTAGGTAAGGAAGAGCAATTCGTGGATTTTATAACACAGGCCACCTGGAAAAACATCATAATCAGGAAGAACAAATTTGGATATAGGACAAAAATAGACCATAAATGTGTTGGAATGCTTTGTGATTAATGGATGCTGTCATTTTCTGGATCCTCTGTAGTGTTTGTCTAGAACGAATATATGCAATGGCATTTCTGTTCAAAGCCTTGTTTAGAAAATAAGCAGAATGCCAAATATATACAAATACATGATGTACACCCAGGTGTTTTTGGTTTATTTGTTGTAAATATTAGAGGTGAACCCAAAACAGCATGCTTTGAAGTAGTATGGCAAAGGAAGATAGCTTTGCGATGGCCACTCAAGTCCTGTGGAAATAGGGATCATTCATTATCTTTTGGATGAACATATGTCTGTCTCATCAGATAGAGGGCAAGAGTCTGGAAGGCAGAAGCCACATCTTAGCTCTCTTGTAGCCCTAGAGCAGGCAATGGCCAACACACAACAGAAACGCAGTAAGTACTTTCAATAAGGAAGCATAGTAGCCCTAGCCCCATACTGATGAGATCAAAATACACACTGCTTGCTCAGCAACAGGTCATGAACTGAGACCAGGAAATTTGAGTGGCAGTTCCGACCCATTCACAATACAGAAGATTGTATTATATGATCTTTAAGTTCCCTGCTAACTCTAGTATTTTATTCTTTATTTCTACATATCAATTTAATCTACATTATCAGAAATCAGTATTAAGATGTAATTACTTGTACCATTTCA
>CAUYSK010009237.1:0-49283 GCA_963575035.1 Avahi laniger
CCTGTAGTCCCAGCTACTCGGGAGGCTGAGGCAGAAGGATTGCTTGAGCCCAGGAGTTTGAGGTTGCTGTGAGCTAGGATGATGCCACGGCACTCTAGCCCAGGCAACACAGTGAGACTCTGTCTCAAAAAAAAAAAAAAAGAGAAAGATACATTTGAAAACTCACATCAACTTGTTTAGACTTGTACTTTTATTTGTTTCCATTTAGAGAAAGAAAAAAGAAAAGAAGAAATCTGGTAGGGTGAGCAAAAGTTTTCCATTTTTCTAAATGTTATAATTAAAAGCCTACAAAAAAGTAAGAGCAATTAATTTATTTAACCTGTACACTTAAGATAATTTAAAACCCTAAATGAGTGAAGGAACCTGAAGGTCCTTTGGTTGTGATGGGTGGTTTCGTTCTATCCGTGATAAGAAAGTGTCACCCGCCTTATAACCTAGTAACTTTTCTGTTGCTATTTAAAGAGGAAGATTGATGACTATTATTACTACATATGCTGTCACTTTGTAGAGCTTTTATGTGGGGGGACAAGTGTGACATTTTACATTTTAGTGTTTATGTCTTATGAATATGGCATCTGTTTCACAGACAGTAGATTAATTTCACTAAGTATTTAAGAGACTTAGTAAAAGAAAAAAATTCCTGCATCTCACAAGCTTTAATTGTTTTGTGCTTGGTCAAGTATTCATCTTCATCAAGCTCTGATTCTTCCAGCAGTTCTGAAGATTCTGAAGATGAGGTAAGGTTTGCTTATAATGATTTACAAAGTAATGTCTGTAATTTCCTTCATGTCAAAAGGAAACCCACTGTGAAATATCTGTTAGAAATGTTTAGTTCGAGGTTTTGATTAATTATTCATAATTTAGAGCACTGACATCAATAAATAACTAGATATTTAAATATTGATATATAGTATATTTTTTAGATTTTTAAATTTGTTCATTTAAAAATATCAGTCGAAGAGACAGATTTAAAAATCTAACATGTTATTTGACTACATGCTAGTGATTGCATGTAATTCAAATCACTTGACTTTATAAAATAGGAAAGGGACATGTTACAGTTTAAATAAACATATATATTTACAAGGTGGTCCTTCCAGTTTTGTTCATTGATAAAAGTTTGATATTAATAAAATGCACAAATTATATTTTTGAAACAGAATGCCAATATTTTCTAAAAAATGTTTTATGTAGGATAAGAAACAAGGAAAACGGAGAAAGAAAAAGAAGAACCGTTCACATAAATCTTCTGAAAGCTCCATGTCGGAAACTGAGTCAGACAGTAAGGTAAAATTATTTAAATTATTAACATTGTGGATAGCAAAGACATTTAAGTTTTTTTAGTTCTTCCTGTCTTAAGTTGTTCTCAATTTAGAAATGAGATGCAGTCTTATTTTTGTAATTTGATGTTCTGTGCCACTTAATTGATGTGCTTAATAATATTTTACATGTGATATTTGACAATTCTCCAGGACTTTCATACGTATGTCTCCATGTCTCCACATGTTCATGACAACTTCCATTATTTTCCCCATTTTCATAAAGAGGTTATAGTTCAGAGAAAAACCATTATGCTTAAGCTAGTGTTAGATTTGGAGGTTGAGTTTATATCTTGTAATGTCTAGTCCAGTGTCCTTTTTATTGTACTGTACCTAAATTAGTTCTGTACTAACCAGAATTGTCAGACACATTTGACTTTTAACCTTCAGTGATCTTAAAAAAGGCATGCAGTTCTTGGTAAAAAATTTGATTTTTAGGCCCTGCCTCCAGAGTCTGATTTAGTCAGTCTGATCAGGCTCAGAAGTCTATATTTTCAACACATGCCCCATGTGATTCTGATACACGGGTGTCTGTGGACCACTATTTGACAAACATTGTACTAGAGTCTCAGGAAACCAAAGCAACTATCTGAATTTTATAGCAGATATCTACTGGCCCCATTGAGATATCTTCTGGCAAAATATTTGGTGTCTAGAAAGTGCTCAGTATATGTTGGTTTTCCCTTTGTTTTTTAAAGCAGAAGAGCCAGTCTCATAATAATGATAGCTAACAATTATTGAGTGCCTACTATGTGTTAGGCACCATTCTAAGCACTTGATGTGTTAAATCGTTTAATCTCAAAAACCCTAGAAAGTAGTTATTTGTTAATCCATAAGGAAATTGAGGCTTGGGGAGATTAATAGCTACAACTAAGGGATTCAAAAGCAGAAATTATCACCTCCCCACCTGATGAGGAGAGTAGGGAAATCAGATTGGCGGATGTCTGAGCACAATGTGAATTAGAACTCCAGTGCATATGACCATCACAGACAAAGATAGGCAATGGCATAAAGTCCTATTTTAAGATAAACCATGACAGTATTACAGATAATATCTATCATTTTAGGAATACATAAATTTGATATACAGCCAGATAAATGAAGAGGCTTGTTTGCTTACAAGCGAATAGATAGATAGATAGATAGATAGATAGAGTACATTTCTCTTACATTTTCAGAATAATATGCTGGGATTGAAGTAACTTTTTTTTAAGTTATAGAACAAATCACTTTTTTGGTATTTTTGTTCTTGTTCTATAATGCTGTATCCTTTACATTTAAAATTTATGTATATATATATATGTTTGTTTAGGACAGTTTAAAAAAGAAAAAGAAGTCAAAGGATGCAACTGAGAAAGAAAAGGTAAATACACTTTTACATTGCCTTAAGATAGTCTGTCCTAGAAAACTTAATTGACTTAAATTAACAGTAATGTGTACCCTCTTAAGAGATTTATTTCTTTTGCTTTTATGGATCGTGTGTTGATTTAAGGACATTTTTAATTGGGATTCATTATTGAAGGTAAAAAATCAGAAGAGTATTCCTGTGGAAAGTTTGAATTTGTGTAGATTAATGAAGTCTCTCAGATTAAAAATACAAAATAATGGAGATTGTACATTTCCTTTGTTTTCTCAAGTCATTTTAAAGAAGGCCCTTTTAACTGAAGAACACAGACTTCTGTTTCTAATTGAGTGTGCTATAGGTAAATGTTAAAAAATCTTTTAAGTGTTGTAAGTAGATGTTTTATCTTCACTTATGACTTATCTGTAGTTAATACAGAATTTAACCCTACCTCCATTTCTGGTTTACATTTTAAATTATATTTTCTGGTTAGTAAAAATAAATGCCTAAAGAAAGCAATTACTCGTGAAAGAAAAATACAGACCAGTGTTACTATATTTTACTCAGTTTTTTAAAAATCATTATATAATTTTTTAAAAATTGAAGTGAAATTCACGTAATATTCTATTGACCACTTTAAAGCTACGGTTCAGTGGTAGTTAATGATATTTGCTGTGTTGTGCAACTACCACCTCTCTCTAGTTTCAGAACTTTTTCATCACCTCATAAAAACACCCCATACCCATTAAATACTCCTGTTCTCCCTTCCCCCTCATCCTCTGGCAACTAGAGGTAAGCAGATTGGAATCTGCTTTCTGTCTCTATGGATTTGTCTATTCTGGATATCACACAAAAGCAGTCATACGATGTATGACCTTTTGCGTCTGACTTCTTTCATCTAGGATAATATTTTCAAGTTTCATCCAAGTTGTGGCATGTCTCAGTCCTTCATTCCTTGTTATGGCTGAATAATGTTCCTGTGTGTGTGTATGTGTATATATATATATATACTGTGACTTGTCTATCCATTCATTCACTGACAGACATTTCGTTTTGTTTCTGTGTTTTGGCTGTCATAAATAATGCTGCTATAAACATACTTACAAACATGTATACATTTCTGTGTGGACATATGTCTTCATTTTTCTTGGGTCTACATCTAGGGGTGGTTTATATATCAATTTGCAAATAAAAATTCATTAAAACACTACAGAAAAAGAAACCATAATTCCAAGAATTCAAGGATAAGAAATATATTAATATAATTTGCCATATTAATTCATCAAAGGAAGAAACCATATAATTATTTCAGGTGTTGCCAAAAGGATGTGATATAATTCAACACTAATTCCTGATTTTTAAAACCATTATAAAATAAGTCGTATCTCTCTCATGTTTTAAAAAATATATGTGTGAAAGTGAATTTGGTAGTACTAAAACAACTGCACCATGATTTTGAAGTACTTTATTAGGTACAGAGTAATATATACATATATAATATCATAAACAAATACTCATAATATGTATCATCTAGAATTAACAATTTACATTGGCTTCAGGTCTTGTTTTATTTTAGTCTCTCTTCCTTTGAAGTAGCTGATCCTGAAATTAGTGTGCATCTTTCCCATCCACATTTTATATACTTTCATTACATTAGTATGTGTTCATAAATAAGATAGGATATTGTGTATTTTCAAAATGGTATCATCGTATTTCCTTCTGAAACTTGTTTTTTTCACTCAACATTACTGTTGACATTTATCCTTGTTGATAATTTCACTTTCATTTCTTTTGCTTATAGTAAGTACTCCATGATACTAATTCACCACAAATTATTTCTCCATTCTCTTATTTAGGCACATCTAGATTGTTTTCATTTTTCAGTAATGTAAACAGTGCTGCAATGAATATTTCTTATCCATTTTTCCTTTTCTACAAGTTATTATTAATTTTCTAAGTTATTCCTCCGACTGTAATTTCTAGGTTCTAGGAAGTGCATGTATTTAACTTGTCTATATTTTGCTCAACAAAGTTCTTATCATTAATTTGCATTCTTGCTAGTAGTTTATGAAAGTACCCTTGTTTCGCACACTCGTCAACATTGGGAGACTTCGTTTTTGCCAATTTAATGTGTACAGATAGTTAAGCTTCTTCATTTGCTATTTAACCATTCATTCATATTTCATTTTCTGTGTGTTGCCTGGTCATTGTCTTTGCCTGTTTTTCTGTTGGATTGATTGTTTTTGATCTTTCTGATTTGTAAGAGTTATATATCTTGGATACTAATCTTGTATCCACATGATTGGCATTTTTTGATCTGTGGCATCTCTTAACCTTGTTATGTGTCTGTTATAATCATATAAAGGCTGTAATTTTAAATTACATGATGAATCATTGTTTTTAGCTCCATTATTATTTTAAATTATTCTGAAAGTACTAGATAATAAAATGCCCAATTAGAAAATACAATGGAAGAAAATATCCCATTTATAATAACCAAAAATCTATATGAAAATTTTAAAGAAATGAGCAAGACTTATTTGAAGAAAACTATAGATGTCTATTCAGAGATATATATGAAGATTGAATAAATGAAGAATCATAACATGTTCCTGGATATGAGTTGCCCTGCTAGAAGTTAAAACATTTTAAAAATGTTTTAATTAATACACTGTGGTACTGGTATAGGAATAGACAAAACAATGGAATAGTATATAGTCCAGGTAAAAATTTAAATATTTGTAGAATTTAATATACGATAAAAGTGGTGCTTGTTGGGACAAATAACCATTTGGAAATTATAAACCTAGACACTCCTTAAAACCAAATAAATTCCAGATAGGTCAGAGATTTAAACATATGAAAATGCAACTAGAGAAAGGACGAATATTTTTATAATTTTGGGGTGGGGAAGGCTTATGCCTCAAAACTTTTTTTTAATAGATTTTAGAACAGTTTACATTCACAGCAAAATTCAAAAGTGTAGAGTTTCAATACATCCCCTGACTCCATATATCATAACACTCCCATCCCCCAGTCAGCAGTCTGCACCAGAGTTGTACATGTGTAATGATTAATGAACCTACATTGACACATCATAATCACCTAAAGCCCTTAGTTTACATTAGGGTTCACTCTCAGTATTGTACATTCTATGTAATTTGGCAGTGTGTAATGACATATATCCACAACTAAAGTGTCATACAAAAGAGTTTCACTGCCCTAAAAATCCTCTGTGAACCTCCTATCAATCCCTCTCTCCCACCAACCTCTTTTCACTGTCTCCACAGTTTTGCCTTTTACAGAATGTCATACCATTGTAATAATACAGTGTGGAGCCTTTTTTCAGATTGGCTTCTTTCACTTAGCAATGTGCATTTAAAGTACTTCCATGTCTTTTCGTGGCTTGATAGCTCGTTTCTTTTAGCACTGAATAATATTCCATTTTCTTTATATACCACAGTTTATTTATCCATTCACCTACTGAAGGACATCTTGATTGCTTCCAAGTTTTGGAAACTGAAAAAAGCTGCTATACACATCACTATGCAGATTTTGTTTGGATATAAGTTTTCAACTCATTTGTGAAAATACCAAGAAGTGTGATTGATGAATGGTATGGTAGGAGTATGTTTAGTTCTATAAGAAACTGCCAAACTGTCTTCCAAAGTAGTTGTAACATATTGCATTCCCTCCAGCAATGAATGAGAAAAACTCAGAAACTTTTAACCACATATTTCAAATTCTGAATGGCAAAAAGAGATAAATTGCAAAAATTAAACTATGAACTCAGTTTGAATATTATGAACAGACTAAGAAAAACTTCTAGGAATACATAAGACTAAAGCTTAATTAATTAAGGAAGAAAGAATGCCACACATACACACACAAATTGGCAAAATATACATTTAGACAATTCTAAAAGAAAATACAAACTATATTCCAGTTATCTGAGTTTGATATGATTGATAAGGAAAATGATAAAGAAGTTTCCTGGTAAAGTGTGATTCATAAATGGGTAATAAATAAACAATTTTGGGGGTAGTAAAAGAGCAAGAATATCATTTGTGTGAAGGCTACTATGGTCTTTGATTTTGGTTATTATTAGATAAAGATTTTGCACTCACATACCCTTCACTGCATTTCAACTTTGTTTTGTTTTTTTTTGGAGGGGGTTTTTTTTTGATTTTTTTTTTTTTTTTTTTTTTTTTTGTTACAGTGGCTAACTCGGTTGCCTTGGCTTGAGTGCCGTGGTGTCAGCCTAGCTCACAGCAGCCTCAAACTCCTGGGCTCAAGCAATCCTTCTGCCTCAGGTTTCCGAGTAGCTGGGACTACAGGCATGCACCACCGTGCCCGACTAATTTTTTCTATATATATTTTTAGTTGTCCAGCTAATTTCTTTCAATTTTTTTAGTAGAGAGACGAGGTCTCGCTCTTGCTCAGGCTGGTCTCGAACTCTTGAGCTCAAACAATCTGCCTGCCTTGGCTTCCCAGAGTGCTAGGATTATAGGTGTGAGCCACCGTGCCCAGCCTCAACTTTGTTTTTAATAGCAAAGAACCATATGCCCTCCCTCCAGGAGGAGATAGGTTAAGTAAACTGTGACATATACTTCAATGACCGTCAAAAGTGTCCATAAATAATGATGTAGTTAGCATGGAAAGATATTAGGTGAGAAGAACAGGTTCCAAACAACAAGTATTTGTGGAAAATTGTAAATATACACACAGATGTTTCCAAAATCTTAATGATGTTTAATCTCTGGTAGTGGGATTTGGGTGCATTTTCTTTCAATGAACATTTTTCATTTCAACCAAAATAATAATGCTGTTTGCAGAAACAAAGAAAATCACCTATAATTTAACTCTTAAAGAGATCATCACTATTAGTTTTATTTTCTACATGATTTTTTGGTTTATGTCTTTAAAATCGGACTAGTTTTATATTTTGTTTTTTCTATTGTAAGATCAGGTGGTAAGCATTTTTTCAATCGTGGTTTTGTTGTTTTTGTTATTATGAACTACTTCAGACACACAGAAAAGGTATATGGAGCTGGATGTGGTGGCTCACACCTGTAATCCCAGCACTTTGGAAGATTGAGATGGGAGGATCGCTTGAGGCCACGAATTCAAGGCCAACCTAGGCAACATAGCAAGACCCCCATCTCTACAAAAATTTTTTTTAAAATAGCTGTGTGTGATGGCATGCACCTATAGTCCTAACTATTTGGGAGGCTAAGACAGGATTGTCTTAGCTTGCTTGAGCTCAGGATTTGGAGGCTGCAGTGAGCTATGGTTGTGCCACTGCTCTCCAGCCTGGGTTAAGAGCAAGACACTGTCTCTAAAATAAAAAATAAAAAAAAGAAAGAAAATGTTTATGGAAAATAATAAAATGATAATCAACATATCCACTATGCAGCTCTAATAAATCTTAACATTTTGCCATACTTGTTTCAGATGTTTTCATAATTCTTTACTATTTAAAATATATATTTAAGTCCGTAAATCCTCTTCCCAACCTTAATCCCATCTTCTTCCCCCGGAGTTATTCATTTTTTTCAACATTAAAAATTCTTAGAGATTAAGATTTTTTTTAATGTGACTTTAACACTTTAAATGCATTAAAGGAATTACTATGTAGAGATCCTTTTAAATAATTCCCATTGATTTTCTTTTCTGCAGCAGTAGGCCTGTCTGATCCAACCCTGGGTAGGAGCAAAAAGAATTAGAATGCAAAGGACCCTTCCTTATACCATCTACATGGTTTCTTGTGACTCTTTAAAAGTTTATCTTGTATAATTTAAGAAAATAAGGAGGATATTACATCTAAGTGGATATATCTTTATTTCTCTTCAAGTTATTTAATAAAAGCATTGTTTCAGTGAAATTAAAGACTTGAATCCTGGCAAATGTCACCATTTTTAGATATTTCTAGAATAAAAATGGGTAATTTTTGTGATAATCAAAAGAATTATTTAAAAAGGACTTAGAAATATACAATTTGTATGGCATAGTATATTATATGTTTTTGAGTCAAGATACCTGTGTTTATTTTTCATAGGACATCAAAGGGCTCAGCAAAAAAAGAAAGATGTATCCTGAAGATAAACCTGTATCATCTGAGTCCTTATCCGAATCAGATTATATTGAGGAGGTAATTATATGATCAAATCCATTCACAGGTGGGGAACCTGCAGACTCGAGGCTACATACACATGGCCCTCCAGATCCCTGAGTGCGGCTCCTCAACCGAATCCAAAAGTCACAGAACAAATCTTAGATTTGCTCTGTAAAGTTTGGATTCAATCAAAAGGCCACATTCAGGGATCCAGAAGACCACATGTATGTGAAAAGAAAACTTCATAAATGTTTGATTTACTCACTTTTCTAGTATGATAAAAAAACTGAAAGTTATTTCATTTCAGAATAAATCTTATATTTTTCCAGAAGATAATTATGACTTTTATTTTGATAATCATATTTCCACATACTTTTCCAATCTAAATACTTTTACTCTTCTGATAATTTCTTTTTATTGTACTGCCATACTGATTACATGAAAGAGGCTGTATAAATGTATAGTGTATTGAAACTCAGCATTCCCCTACATAGTTAAAATAGAACATTGTACATACTATCTCAATTTAGTTGATATTATTCTTGTTATTATTTGGTTTTGTTTGAGCGACTGTTGGAGGAGTAGAAGGGTGATGAGGTAAAAAAGAAAGGTTGGCAAGACCACAGTTTTTCCTGTCTATAAAATGAGGAAGGAGAATAAGGCCATCTTTATAGTCTTTTTGAGCTCTGACAATCACTATCTTAGATATTGAACTCTACTGAAATTAGAATTCATTCTTAGTTAATTTTAGTAGTGTAAGTTACCGTCTTTATAGTATTTCTCTCTTGGCCTTGGTTTCCTCATCTGTAAAATAGGAACTTATCATATTACTTTATTGTGAGAACTAGATGAGACAATAAATTATGAAAGGTGTTACATTATATCTGGGATAGAGTAAATAGTGGATAAAGTTTGCATAATTCTTGGTGTTACAGTAAAATCTAACCGAAGATTCCCCTTCAGTCACCAATTTTTAAAGCTGTAGCTTTCTTTAGAGATCAAAAGAGTCAACTCCCAACAGTGTAATCCAAAAAAGTTGAAGGCTGGCCCTTGGTTACAAGGGGTGGTAGCAGATGGCCTCAAGAGCTGGTTTTCCTGATTTTTGTCTCCTTTTAGTGTTGGCCTCCTCTTACATCAGCCCTGACAAGCTCTGTCTCTGTCTGCTCTATTCCTCATCTCCCTGCCCCCTGAGTCTTGCCTTTTTGTTTGTGCCTGTCTGATTTCTGATTTCATTTTAGTTGGTCTGCAACAGTGGCCCTCAGTCCTGTCAGACCTGTTACCCCATTTTATAGCACTATTTTGTAATGCCCCCCTGAAATGGAATCTGTAGCTAATACAGACTATCTATACAAATTTTTATATTACTGTCCCCTAACAGAAATATGAAGAAGAAATAAAAGTAAATGATACGTGTAATTTTATGAAATTATATTTCAACATACAAATGCTTGAGTGTTGACCCCAGAAGACATACTATCTTAAGACAAAACAAAATGCAGGCTGTAGTAGGTGCATTGCATATACCCTTCAAAAACCGTACAAAGGCATTGCCCTGAATGACATTTTTCAGAATGGTAGACAAGATTTAGTAAAGCCATAAACAAAATAAAATATAATCTTCCCTCTATTTATATAATATTTGCACTTCTGGGACATGCATTACACCTCAAAATCCTGCACAAAATACTTCGTTTATATTTATAATAAGTGTGCTTCCTGTATTATAAACAGATTCATTACTTGCATGTTTAGCAGGCTATTCAGAAGTCACATAGGATGTACAGGGCTGTCCTGGTTGTTGCATGACAGCATCCCTTGTCTCTGCCTGGCTAAATAAGGATTCAGTACAGCTGTTGTCACCCACAATCATTGTAATGACAAGAAAAACAATTTGAATAATTTTCTAAGTCCTCTCTAAAGAAGGCTGCTTTCCCTATTGAAAGCTAATAGTGTCTAATGCTTATATGTTCTATTTCTTTAGTCTTTATGCTTCCTTATATTATTAATTACATTTTTATGTATTGGTATCATGTATTTATATGTAGTCACTTAGCAGTCAAACCACATATTTCATCATTTAGCCAACTTTTATACTCTATATTAATTATATTTGCTATATATTAACAAGTTTAATATAAAATATCTTACATTTGGACTTAACAGGTAATATACATGAGGCTTAGCAACTTTCAGTTTAATTTAAATCCATTGTACAACACTTAAAAAGATTGGAGTAAAATATAAATGAGGTGATAATTGTTACTTAAGAGGATTCTAATTAACAATTGGTTTATACCAAGTACACTGTATGTATAGCTACCATTTGTTGAGCACTATAGAGTAAGAGAAATACCTACTGCTATATTCCAAGCCCTAATCCTTGAAGGGTGGATGTTGTATCTCCATTTTACAGATGATGAAAGTGAGGTAGGATTCAGACCTTGGTCTGTCTTATTTCAGAGCTCATATTTTTGGGTGGTTTTTTTTTTTCCTACTGTACCAGACTGCTGGGGTTTTTTTTTTAGGTGCAGAAAGGGAATATAAGAGAAGCAATCTAAAGATTTAAAATCTTAATTTTCTTTCTTTTATAGGATTTTTATTGAAACCTCGTTGAAATGTCTTTTAATTGTCAAAATGTTTTTTACATATAAATTTTGAAGATGCAGGGTATGTTAGAGAATGAAAGAAAAATGCCTTGAGTACAAATTACATGTTTATCTTCTCCACAAAATTTAAACTTTTTAGATACGAGCAAAAAAGAAGAAAAGCAGTGAAGAACGAGAAAAAGCAACAGCAAGTATCTCATTGTTTTTATGTGACAACAGTATAGCTGTTTTGGTTTAGTGAAAAATGAGTCATGGTAAAGCATGATTGGATTTACTGGGACCAAACAAATATTTATTAGGAAAGGTGGTGTGTTCAGCAGCTTCACTTAATGAATAGAAAAAAGTCTAATTGACTCAAGAAAAAGGAAGAAATACCCAGGTAGCAAACATTTCCTGTTTCCATTTCAGTATTTTACTATTAGAAATAGAAGCTTAAACTTCTGTTTGACTTTCTTAAGCTATAATATGAAATATGAGATTAAAGTATGATGATTTCATCAGTTTTTGATAGGATTTACTTCCAGATCCACCAAACTTGGTGATAACAGAAAAGGCATCCCTAAACACTAGCTGCAATAAAAAATAAACGGGAAAGTGATTCTTCTGGTAGTTTTTAAAGCCAACTCTGCTATTATGCAAATTGAGAAGTAGGAAAGAAGAAGGAAGGGAGAATTAAGGAAAATGGAAGTAGTATCCAAATGAGAAGCAGACCAACTAAGAGAAAATAGTTAACAGAAATTATCAAAGAGTAATGCAGACCATATCAGCAAAGCAATTTAGAGATGCTCAGTAGAAGTGTGGGCTGTGGCCTTTGAAGGCATTTTCTTAGGGAGAGGTAAAAGGAAATGAGAACAGCATCATAGTTTGGAGTAACTCCTTCCCAGAATTTCCCTAGCTCTTAAAATGAGGGACCTTCTCTGATAAGAAGGTTCATCTGGTAATGTATGATTCAGAAATAACATTTTATGTGCAAGACCAAAGTAACAAATAAGAGAGACACTTTTTCTGAATGGGGAAGTAATTTGGGTGGAGACAGCTTTGGTTTATGGTTCAGATTAATTAATTTAGACACCAGATTAGTATTTGCATTCCCTCACTGTTCCATTCTTTTGGCTAGTATGTGTTTATTCAGCATCTCTATGTAGGCACTGTTGTAGGTCTTAGAGATGTAATGGAGTACAAAATAGAGAAGAGTGTGATATGTCAAAGAGTGACTGTGGTGGAGGGGGCTAGAAAAAACCTCTCTGGGGAAGTAAAATTAAGCTGAAATCTGATTTACAAAAAAGAGGCAACCACATGAAGATCAAGGGAAAGAAAGGAGCTAAGGCCTATAGTGGGACTTAGGGTGATATGTTGAGGAACTGAGAGAAGGTTAGTGTGGCCTATGCCTAGTGGGTAAAGAGGAATAGCACATGATTGGGGTGGGAAGTAGACAGAGGCCTCATCCCAATAGCAGAGTGTTTGAGTTTTAATCTGAATGTTACGAAAAGCTGTTTTGACGGTTTTTTTAAAAGTTACCTGAATATTTTACGTTTTTAAAATGCTTTGGCCAGGAGATGAGTGAACACGAATGAGGAATGATGTTTTTACTACAGTGGTAGTAATGGAGTTGAACTGGCATGGAAGGATTTGAGATATGTTTGGACTTAGACGGTAGGACTTCCTTGGTGCTTTGGATGTAGGGTGGAGTTGAAGAGTAGAATCAAAGATAGCTTAGATTCTCTAACTTAAGCAAAATGACAAATTAGTGGTGCCATTTATACTAAGATGGTTAGAGGATTTGGAGAGAAAAATAAAGCAGTTTGTTATGATAATTTTAGATAGCCTACTAAACATTCAGGTAGAGCTGTTAAGGAGGCACTTACAGTCCTGAGGTCAAAGAATAGGTCTGGATATAAAGTTTTGGGCATCATCGGTGTTTAAGTGGAATTCAAAGTGTGCGACTGGGAGAGCATGTGGCAGAGAGGGGCAGAAAGCCTGGAAAGGTCCAGCAGAGGAAGAAGAGCCAGCAAAGGAAATGAAAGGGATCTTTGTGATAGAAGAAAACCAGCAGAGTAAGGTGTCATGGAAGCTAAGAAGAAAAGTATTTTAAGAAGAGAGTGTTCAGCTGTCCTTTTATGAAAAAGTAGCCTATACCCAAAACTTAGTTTTAAAAGCCCAAATTATAAGATTTTGAACTTTTTGTAAAATTCCCTATGTATTAAGCATGTACTGAAAAAAGAATGATGAAAGCTGAGTGCCATAAAACGGTAGAGATGTTTGAGAGAGAGAAGAGGTCGGAGATAGTCCTAACAGATAGGTGGCTCTGCTGTTACCACCATTATATGTCTCCTCTCCTTTCTTGCTTTTAATTTTCTTCTCCTGAATACCAACACTGGCTGTAGTTCTCATTTGGAACCACCTTTCCAAGTATTTGCGATTCTAAAAGTTCTGCTTTCTATAGCACAAGCAGTCATAAGAATCAGAATTCAGCAAAACTCCAGGTCCCTTTTATCCACTCATAATTTAACTGCTTTTACTAGGCTTCAGTGCTATGTTCCTCTAAAAATCAAGCATCTGTTTTACTTAGCAAAATAGACTTTTCAACTATATGTCGATATTTTGTACTAATTAGTTGATGTTAATTTGATAATTAAAGTAATGCTGTCAGTCTGAGCAATACACAATATCTGTGTTTCTATTTACTTAAAAATAGTAGATTGATGGGCAACATAGCAAGACTCTCTCTTAAAAAAATAGATTTAATATTTCTGTTCTCTCTGAAAACTGTCATTTTATAAAAACAATTATATTTTGCTGTGGTTACTCCTTTACAGTAACTACAATTACTTTACTTTTAGAAATAATATAACAAAATATAGTGGTCGGTAGCATGATTCAATTGAATTTATTTTCTGCAGGAAATTTTATTAGAAGCTATGATATCATGCTAACAAGTTTTTCCCTATCTTTTTGAAAATCAACAAGAACTCTCTTAGTCCTTATGTGATACTGGTTTTGAGACTTTTTTGAGAAATGTTTTGCGTAGTTTAGTTGGTTGTATGAATTGTTTGACATAACTATGTAGTAGCTTATAAGTACCATGATAAAGATATTTTTAATTTGCATATTTTCATGTAGTAATGTCTAACATAGAATTGTCTTTACAGGAAAAAACAAAAAAGAAAAAGAAACATAAGAAACACAGTAAGAAGAAGAAAAAGAAGGCTGCTAGTTCAAGTCCTGATTCACCATAACATTAAGAAAAAAATCAGGATTCCCTTATAAAAGAAAGTGCAATGTCTAAGGAAATTTCAACTGTGAAAATTACGACATATTTACTAAAATGCATGAATTTTCTTGTTTTTAGAATTATTCCTGGACTATTCAGTAGCCACTCAAATTCTGCTGTGTGAAAGGGCCATAATTACTGCCTGCTGCTTGAACATCTATTTTTTCTCTTCCAGTGCTTGATAACTCTGGGAGATAATATACTGCAGTTGTACTAGTGGTTAAGATATTTGGGAATAAAATTAATATTTTTGACTAGAAATGTCCAATGATAAATCAGCAGAAATTGAATCTGGGTACATCTTTAAGATGTAATCAGAAATGACCAGATGACTCTAGTTAAAATTTTTAAAGTAGGGATTACATTGATATTTCAAAATCCTTACTCTGTAGATAAGTGTATTTTAATTTTTTCCCCTTATATACTTTTTATTTACCTGGGGAAGGAGCTTTGGGGGGTGGGGGGGTTGCTATCTCTTTAGCTAGCAGAATAGCGTGCCTTCGATCCTCACACATCCTATGTTTGTGGATACAGTAGCCATGTTTTATGGGGAGGTCAGAGTTGGGTACCAGCAGTCTTGCCCTCTACTGGGCTTAGTGGCATCCTTGGAGTCTGTCGTATGCTGCTTTGAGTGAATCAGAGAAACAGCCCTTTGCAGCATGAGAAAGCCCCAGAAGCTCTGGGATTTACCTCCACTTCAATAATACTGAATGTTTTTCAGCATTAGAATGTGTTATGTCATTTGAATTCATTTTGATTATACTTTGGCTTTGGAGAGGAATCGTTTCAAATAGACACTGGTACTTTCTGAACTTGATAGCTAAAGATTCTAAAATGCATGTTTTATACTGTTAAATTTTAACCAGTCAGGAAAATTTTATGTAACCGGTGATAGTTTATTTTTTGTATGAATTTTGTTAAGGCTGCAATGTTTAGCTTTTGTTAACTTCTTACTTTACTGTTTTAAGTTCATTGCTATGTTTAACAGCATACTTGCCAAGATATTTAGCATGTAAAAAGCAGGGTTTTCATTTTTTTTTTTTTTAAACAGCTTCATATTGAAGCTGAGACTTACCATAAACAAGTTGAGTGGCAGGCCTGGTATGCTGTGTCTTGTTATATAAAGCTGTTGCCAGAATCTTAGTAAATATAATGTTTTAACGTTTGTTGTCTTTGTATATTAATAACTAATTATGACAAGTTAAATTTAAGTGAGAGTTACATTATTGCTCTTCCTATGTCATACTTTACTAAGATTTTGTGCCTCATATCTCCTGCCAAATTGTTTACTAGGAATGTTAAAAGGAATTGATAAATCATTTTCGTTTTACAGTTTTATATAATCGAGTAACACGAAATATAATTTGATGTACAATTTTGCCTGTCACAGAGGGTGTGCTAATTGTAGTGGTATATGCACAAAACATGTTGGCATGACAACAGGCTGAATAAATAGCTATTTTACCTAAAAATAGCTGTGTTCTTATCAGCTCCCTATGAGTCGCAAGTAAAGTAACAAAGATGAGAAACACTCCTGGATGTTAAATAGTAGACAGATGAGACATATCCCTAAGATTTTAGCTGTAAAGAGAACACATTTCTTGGTATGTTTCTGTAAATTTTTTGCTTAAAGCTGCGTACTATTTCCTATTAAAAGATATTTATATGCTCTTGAGTACACAGAAAATTTGCAGGGCATTTTGTATCCAAAGAAAGTTTCTTAGAATTATTATTCATGAAAATACTGAAAGATAAGTTTATCAGGTATTTTTTGATCAGTTTTGCTATGAACATAGAAGTGTTGCTTTACAGACTAGTCCAGTATGTGACGATTATATCCCATGAAAAAGCAACCATTCATTTTTTTAGACTGAAGAAAAGCATGATTTGGCAAAAAATTTTATTCTTTCCTGACTGTGTTGACTATCTGGGCAACACCTTTTTCATTATTCCTCTGATGGCAGCCTTAACAGTCTTCTAATGAGGTATGGAAAGAAAATTTGACAGGGTAATATTATCAATTATGTTAATTCCAAAATAATTACAATGTGCAACTTAATAACATCTCTTCCTCCCTCCACCAAACCACCCTTTTTCTTGAATAACTCTATACCAATTTTATAAACACAAAGCATGTTATTTGGATAATGGTGCTGGGATAACTGCCAGAAATTGATGAGTTGTCTGGATAGAAAAATTGGCTTTATACCAGTGCTACTTTTGTGGTTGTTTTGGATTCCTTTGGTTGCCCTTCATATATTTAGATGTTTTAAGTACCATAAGCGCGTCCTAAATTTATTTTAACTAAGATACAAGTTCATATTCCTTCATTCAAGATGTTCTCAAAACCTGTTGTTTAATTTTCTTTCATTTTATGGGGAACCATAGACTAGCCTCAGGGAAACCAAGTGAGAACAGCTATTCACACTTAAGTGACTGGTTACATGCTTTAAAAAATTTTGCCACTTTTTTTTTTAGCTTAAAATATATGAATACTCATCTGGTATTTCTTTAAGAAAAGTTTGGGGGAAAGCTTTTTTTTTCTTTTCAATTGTATTTGCCTTATTTTTATATTTTATTAAACATTTAGTAAGAATACAGTATCCTAAATTCCAAAAATTATTTTAGTACCCTTTTTTGCCAGCAGACATAGACTAGAAAATGATTTCTCTGCTGCGATTTTACAATAGACAAGAGTTAGAACAGTTGACATTTTGGCCAGCTTTGGCATAGACACATCATGTTTTGCTTCCAGTCAGTTAGGTTTAAGTTGGAGGGGTAAAAGTGGGAAGCTCCCAGATCAAAGCCTCTGTTTGGATATCATGAAAGCATTCTTGGTTAGAGTGTATAGGAGATTACAACATTTGAGGGAGCTGTTTATAGCCTGGGAAATTATTTCAATTCAAAGAATAAAGTCTTTATAATCTTATTTAGTTGTTATGTATTTGAATGTTTTCACCTGTAAAATTTGTGCTGACAGAATATAAATGGCAATAATATCAAACACCACTTTAAGTGGTATTTAGCCCCAAAGAAAAGATAAATATTGGAATTGCTATAATGTTTCAGATCACTATAACCTTAATGAGATTACTGTATCTGTACTGAGTGATAGCAACCATTGTTGCACATTTTTCCAGTTACTCGAGAACCTTCTGTGTTTGGTTGCTGCAGTGTTGCCATGGTTACATTCTGTGTTGTGATTGAAGTAGTGAATTGTGGAATCAGTGTTAGCTCACGATACCCAGGTTTGGAGCTAGACTATTTAGAAAGTCTGCCGTGTTTTGAAGCCATACTCAACATGGACCAGAAGGCTCTGAAGAAACTGGTGGAATCCATCAGTAAAGCTGTCAAGAGCTGTAAGTACTGACCAGATTTACAACACTATCTGAACAATTTTTTTTTTTTTTTTTGTAAGAGACAGAGTCTCACTATGTTGCTCAGGCTGGTCTTGAACTCCTGAGATCAAGCTGTCCTCCCTCCTCAGCCTCTTAGGTAGCTGCCTGAACATCTTGAGTCAGTCAATAGAAATGTTGATAGGCATTCTAGTTGAACATTATTAACAAGTGCTTTGTAACCTCAAAATGGAGTCCTTTTATATCTCATATTTTGGTTATTTTAAAAATAGATAAGCAAGTGAACAATTATGCCTGCACTGACAGAAAATATTTTGATCATCAGGTGTCCTAACATGAGAATTTATATGACATCATAAATGCTAAAGGATTATCTGCCAACCAAGAACTGATTTTATTATACTCTGAAATTGAAATTTAATAAGACTTTTTAAGTTAAAAAGGTTTACTTTGACCAGTTCCCTGAGTTTTCTGGCACAAACCCATAGTGGCGGATGATTGCTTTACTTCAGGGGATCAGTAGAGATATATAAGGTACTTTAGATATTGAAAAAATAGCATGGCAAGTGTTTGTTAATCAAATTTAACAGATTTTTAAAAAAATTTTTCACTGAAAGACCATAACAAGTAAGTTTTCTCAGACATGATCACAAGTAATCCTGACTGAATTTTCAAAGAATGCTTTTAGTTATTGAGGAAGTTACTTTATTTCAGTAGTCTGATGCCAGAGTCTACATTCAAATACCTTTTATTTCTCAAATAAATCTTACTGGTCAGCATTATAGACAGCCCTCATGGTCTTGCTGTATAGTGCTCTCCTAGAGTAAGTGCACAGTGAAAATTTGTTGAATTTAGCTCAGTAGCTGGGTCCTTCTAAGTTGAGACCGAGATAGACTGGTCTCATGACTGGAATTTGGTTCTTAATGGTTAGGAGTGCAGAGAGCTAACAGAGCTAGTGTTGTCTTGACCGTCTCAAGAAGGGACTATCTTATATCTGTTGGTGTACAAAGTTTGGTTTTGTTTTGTTTTTGAGACAGAGTCTCACTGTGTCGCCTTGGGTAGAGTGCTGTGGCATCATCTTAACTCACTGCAACCTCAAACTCCTGGGTTCAAGTAATCCTCTTGACTCAGCCTCCTGAGTAGTTGGGACTACAGGCACGTGCCACAACGACCTGGCTGGTTTTTCTATTTTTGATAGAGATGGGGTTTTGCTCTTGATCAGGCTGGTCTGGAACTCCTGAGCTCAAGCAATCCTCCCAGAGTGCTATGGTTATAGGCATGATTCACTATGCCTGGCCTCAAAGTTCTAAATGTCCCATGTGGCACCAAGTTGGAGTGATTTTTCCTGGGCTTTGATTTAGAACTTCTCAGGAGGGAACCTTCATTATTTACTAGGCCTCATGAGCACAGGGCTCCTTCTAGTCCAAACAGCTACCCCTACGTGATTCTCAATCCCACAGAAAGCTGGGTACCTTCACTGGCCTCATGAAGGAAATTGATCACCCTACTGAACAGCTGTTTCTATTTTTTTTTTCAGATTAGAATGTTTTATATTCTAGAGTTAGTATAACTTTGACCTGCTGCTCTCTAGAGCACAGTTGTTCAATGTGGTAGCCATGAGTTACATGTGACTATTTAAATGTAAATTAAATAAAATTTAAAATTCTGTTTTTTTGGTTATACTAGTCACTTTTTGGGGCTCAGTAACCACATGTGGGCTACCAAATTGGACAGCACAGGTATAAAGCATTTTTATCACTTCAGAAAGTTCTATTGGATGGTGCTGCTCTAGAGTCATGAAAATAAATTTAGTTCCTTTCCCAAATAATAGACCTTTAATCCAATGGGGAGGGAGGTAGGTAAATAATTACCTAAGGGTGTAATAAATGGCTTCATGGTTGTGCAAGCCATGTGTTCTCACAGGGCACCACAGTTTAATGGTCTGCTGTCACTGACTTAGTAATTTTTTAACAAGGGACCTGCATGTTCATTTTGTACTGGTCCTACAAATTCTGTAGTTGACTCTGGCTGTTTACTTCCTATTCAACGCATGGTAAGAGTATCTCCACCATCAGAATCACCTAAAGGTTTGTGTTGAAAATGTAGATGCCTGGGTTACTCTCTAGATGTATTTTTAAAGGTTCTGGAAGTGGGGCCAGGTATCCAATTTTTCATTCCAGGTATTCTTAGACACACTGAAGTGGAGAATTTTAAAACTATTCCTAATAATTTCCTGTTGTTTGATTCAATTGATCATTTTGTGAAGCAAACATCACAGAGTGTGCTTAACGTAAACCTAGGTGGTACTATAGCCTCTTGCTCTAAAGCTGCAAACCTATACAGCATGTTATTGTACTGAATAGGCAATTTTAACACATTGGTAAGTATTTGTGTATCTACACGTAAAAAAGGTACAGTAAAAATATGATATTATAATCTTACAGAACTACCATCCTACATGCAGACTGTTGTTGACCAAAACATCATTATGACAGTGCATGACTGTATTGAGAACCTACCATTGTACTAGACGGTACTGGATATTGAGTTTATGTTAATGTGTTAAACAGCATCTTTTGAATAAAAGTGCACAGTCAGCTGTGTTTGTCTATAATTTACCAGCCTGCATTTTTATATATTATCTGTAAGAATTTTAATCTATATTATCCATAAGATTTTGTCAGATGCTTCAGTAAAAATCCAAATACATTATGAACTGCATGTCTCTGCTTCACTCCTACAAGAAGTAGGGAAAAAGTTAAGTCTAATATTATTTGCCCTGTGAATCTACAGACACTTCTTGGTGTTCATGAGTTTTTTAATACAGTTAATCGTCTCTTTTGGGTCTTAGACCGGGACCACCTCCAGGCCCACTAGTCTAATATTTGACATTCATTTTCTTTGTGAGACAAAATAACATGGGCCAATATGTGTCCATAGCTAGGTTAGTATACAAACATATTTCCTAATTATGTCTGCTGAGAGGATTTAGAAGTAGTAACACCCCAGCAGCAACAAGCACACCAGTACTCAGGCCTTGGTTTCTAAATGCCATTCTCCAATAGCTGAAAAGGGATAATACAAGATGAACTTGGAACATTTGTAGTGCCAGAAAGCAAAGAAGTGTGAAAAGCAAAAAGATGGGGGTATGTTAAAAAGATATAGGAACCAACCCCAAAACACCCAATGGCCAAAGCTGGAATATTTTGAGCAAGAAAATAACAATGTTGGTATGTGTCTTAGTCCATTCGGACTGCTGTAACAAAATACCCATAGACTAGATGATTTATGAACAACAAAAATTTTTTTCTCAGTTCTGGGTGTTGGGAAGTCCAAGGTTAACGCAAATTCAATGTCCGATGAGGGCCTACTTTCTGTCTCTTAGATGGCTCCTTCTCACATACTAGGAGAGACTAACTTTGCAGTCTCATATTTTGTAAGGACGCTAGACCTAACTTTGCCCCACAGGCCCCATTTCTAACTGATAAAAATAATTGAATAAATGGAAAAGAGAAAAATCTTCCTTATAATATTCTGAATAATAGTATAGATACCACTTCCCAGGAAGTGGAGCTTAGTTCCCTTCTTTAGTGACTGGCTTCAAAAGACAAATACAGAAAGGGAAAAGTAACTATAGTGGAGAGACCTGGCAGACTAGCTTAACCAAATGATCAAACTTACCATCAACAGTGATAGGTCATGTTGACATGTATCTGCTGATATGTGATGAGAACAGCACTTTACCTCTGTGGTATTGTTTCCCAAATCACACAGCCACAGTCAAATTAAGAGAAAAGCAGTCTTACATTGATGAATATTCTACAAAATGAAACTGCCATGGTCACAAAAAGCAAGGAAAGACTGAAGATAATCACAGATGGGAGGAGACATGACAACCAAATGGGTCCTGGATTGGATCCTGGAACCAGAAAAGAGACTAGTGGGAAAACTGCTGAAATCTAATTAGGGTCTATTGTTTAGGTAGTGATAATGGGCCGGTGTTAATGTACCAGCTTTGACAAATTACCATGGTTATGTAAGATGTTAACTTTAGAGAGAAACTGAGTGAAGAATGTATAGGAAATCTGTACTCTCTGCGTCTCTTACGTAAATCTGAAATTACTCCAAACTAAAAAGTTTTCTAAACTAAATGTTATTAAAATACCAAAATTATTAAAAAATTATACCAAACTAAAAATATGAGCCAATCTCCAGCATACCAACTCCATTCTCATTAATGACCCATGATTTCTCCAATTAACATTGGTTTCTTGACCATATTGTAAGGTCTTTAGGTATAATGAAATGTGAGCTACACTGATAAAATTCAGAACAAGTTAGATTATTACCTGCTGAAGATTGTATCTAAAGTCAATTGCCTTGTTGGAAGACTTGTTGACATTTTGCTCTGAGAATGGCTCCTGATTTATTCTTACAAACTCTCTTCTCAGCCTTCCATTTTCACACCACTGCTGCTGTGAAATGTTATATCTAACATTTCTGCTCAGATAGAACTTTCCACCAGAGTTGAACAGGGTTACTTTCAGGCAAACATTATACACTATATACTCCATACAGTGTACCCACCCACACCTGAGCTTTCTTTTTTTCTTCATATTCCAAACAAGAAAAGACTCCAAGTTTTGGTCCTCAGAGCAGCAGCATCCATTATATGACCTAGCCTTTTAAGTCACAGAGCCTCATTTTTCACTGTCCTCTATTGGTTAAAACAGTCACAAAAATTCCCTGGTTTTAAGGGGGGAGAATATCAAAGTCACATTGTAAGAGCATATTCAATGGGATAGATTGTTATGATCATCTTTAGGAAAATACAAGCTGCCACATCAGGATTCGTCATTCATAAAGTAGTTTGAAGAATCTTCTGCCAAGGTAGTTTCCCTTTAATGCAAATCTGATAACTTGCCAGCCAAATTTTTTCAGTAAGCTCCCCGTTGTATGTAAAATCAAACAAGTCTGCCATCTGGCCACACCAAACCACCCACAGCTCTCAGAACATGCTTCCATGCCTTCAGGCTGCCTCCGGTAAATTGCCTGCTCCTTTGGGAGGCCTTAGCTCAAGTGACACCTCTTCCATGGGACCCTTTTTAATCTCATTACCTCTCTGCAAATTGATTATTCCTTCCTTTGGGTCACAGCCAAACAGCATCAGTCATAATGCTTGTAACACTTTATTACACTTGTAACACTTTATTGCACTTCTTTATCTCTTGACCAGAGTGTAACACTCTTGAGGGCAGGAACCATGGTGTATTCATTGCCTGGTTCATAGGAGGCCCTTGATGCTTAACGGATAAATAAATATGACCTTTACATTATATTTCAGGGTTTCATAGTTACAATGTGAAATTATTAATATGTTAAGCAAGGAACCAATATAATTCAGTCATAAAATAGTATTAGGCATCTTCATAATTGCTTATTTAGATTGTCAGTCACCACCCTAAGAATCAAGTTACTCCTTGGACCACAGCAGCATATTTTCTATGTGTTGTCATTCATTTCACTTGGTAACCTGAAGTCTTCTCAAAGACAGCATCTAAAATAATTCTTTCTTCCCACCTTCCCCACTGAAGATGAGAAAAAGAAAAGGAGGAAGGAAGAGAAAAGGAAAAATAGTAACTAGATTTCTCTCCTAACCCCTTCTAGTTCTTTCAAGTAATCTTTTAGTCATAGAATTAGACTTTTAAAGACTGAAGGAATCCCAGAGATCATCCAGGATAAAACCCAAGTTTTATAGCTTAGGACTCTGAGGCATAAAGAAGCTGTGTGACTGGGCTATTTAGGATAAGAAATAGAAGTGGAACCCAGATGCTTAAGTCTAGTGCCCCTAACCCACTAAGTCTAACCCCTTGGTTCTCAGTCCTAACAGTGCATCAGAGTCACCTGTGCACTTCTTCAAAATAGCATTTTACTAAGTCTGGAGTGAGAGCCAGATGTGAATATTAAGAAGTTTCAGTTTGAAACTGCAGATCTGATCAGACACAAAGTCTTACTGATTTTTTGCAGCATCTCAGGCTCCCTCCCCAGGTTTCTGTCCTTACTTCTCTTACTGAAAATTTGGTACTTGTCTCCAATGGCCAAACGAGGACAAGCAGTTTGAGGAAAAGGAAAAAGAAGTTTAATTTGCCCACAAATAAGTAGGATGGCAGATTCTCAAAGGACCATCATCCTCTCTATAAGCAGAAATACAGAGCTTTTAAAAGGAGTTTTCAGCTTTCGGCTATTGCTGTTTATAGCATCTCTGGCGAAGACCGTCTTGTGACCTCTGCCCAGACAATTCCCTTCAGCCATTTGCTATGGTACAAGAAAACAAAGAGCACTCCCCTGCCCCTCTGATTACTAGCCTCAGACAGAAATGCAGGTTTTAATTCCCCAAAATGGTGAGGGGGTTTTGAAGAGACAGCCGGTAAAACATTGCCTCTGTTATAATACATTTCCATCTCCCTAGCCCAAGCCCTGTTCCTCCAAGCCCCGTTTCCAGGCTTCCAGCCTTCCTCCCTCAATACAACTTCACCAGATGGATTTTCCTGGACTATTTTTACTGTTATGGCCCTGCCCTGGTCCAAAATCTTCAATGGCTTAACCCAAAGATTCTCAACCTCTAGGGCATAGAAGAGTGAACTGAGCTCTTGTTTAAATTCTAATTCCTGGGCCCCTTGTTAGCAATTTTGGCTTAGCAGATCTGGGGAAAGCCCTGGGAATCTGCATATTTAACAAGCATGGGGCAGTGGAGAGGGGGTTGATTCTGACACAGATGGTCCAAAATTGACACCATGAGAAATGCTGCTCCATTACAGTAAATGTTAATTCCAGGCATTCAAGGCCCTCTACCATCAACCTTATTGTTCACTTCTTCCCAACTCCTTGTTAGCTCCCAATAAAGCGTGTTCAATCTCAACCCTAATTCTACCTCTTTGCTTTATTCATGTCCCCTTTCCCTAGAATTCTTCACTTCTTTACCATACTCAACACATTCCTTCCTTTATAAATATCTGCATCCTTCGAGGCCCAATTCAAAGTCTACTTCTCCCATGAAAATGTCCAAACTCATCTTTCCCATACTGATTTCTCTTCACATGTCTATGATAGTGAGCATTATATTACATAATTTAGCAGTTATATACTGTCTTATGAGACTTCTGAGTGAAGCCCACCTTCATTGTGTAAGCTAAGGAGCAAGTCCATATCATATTTTTTCCCTGTCATCAGGGCATCTAGGATCATAGAAACAAAATAGCTGCTTAGTAAAATGTATTTAATTGGGTTGAATAACTCAATGATTAAAGCTAAGTTGTATTTATTTGTCTTTTTATTTTACAGTCAAAAAAAGTGAAATAGAGTGTCTCATAAGACTTTTTCACCAGTTGGTGGGCAGAACTGATGGAAGATTTGATAACATTGGGCTAGACCATAACACATTTCGAGCAATCCTGCACAGCATGTTTGGAATGACTGATGATATGTTGATGAATAGGGGTAAGAAGTCCTAAGAGACTAAAATGGGCTAACCTGAGATAGCAGATATGTATGTATTCAATTTTCACCAAAGACCTTGAATCTTTTCAATGTCAAATGAGAAAGGCATAATTCTTGCAAGCGTAATGCTGCAAATAATAATTGGCTTGATTGCGACGATGGTTTTTAATACAAACTCATAGCTGTTCAGCTTTTAGAAATAACCAGTAATGAACTAAGTAAGTTAGCACTATTGTTTTTTAAAAGATAAGCCAATTGTGCTTTTAATCATGATGTCTTTAGAGTAACGTGCTGTAGACATATAGATTATTAAATGGCTTCTTTTTCCTCATAAAAATGAATATATCAGTCAGTATAAAAATGATAAAGACTCGTTATATTGAAAAAATCAAAGAAAGGATCATATATTTAAAATAGGAAATTATTTAATGTGATCTGGTTGGTTTAAGTAATAGATTTTTAAATGTACAATTTGACAAGTTTTGACACAGGTATACACTTATGAAATCATCACCACAATCAAATAATTAACATATTCATTATCTCCAAAAAAGTAAATAATATTTTAACTTATTTATATAGAATAATACTAAGATTTCATTGGTAATTTTTAAAATATATTATTTTAATAATTTACCTTTAGGTACTGTGCACACTCTTTAGAACTGAATTTTCACCACATTTTTTAGAATAAAAATCATCACCTACTGTTTATCTTCTTGGCTCATAATAACTGTACAAAACATCACAAATGAAGCCTATCATTGCTCATGGAGAAGAATGACTCTTTTCTGGCCAGGTGCAGTGACTCACGTCTGTAATCCCAGCACTTTAGGAGGATCACTTGAGGCCTGGAGTTTTAGACCAGCCTGGGCAACATAGTGAGATCCCATCTCTACAAAAGACAAAACAATTAGCAGGGCACCTGTAGTCCTAGCTACTAGAGGGGCTGAGGCAGGAGAATTGCTTGAACCCAGAAGTTTGAGATTATAGTGAGCTCTGATTATGCCCCTGCACTCCAACCGGGGCAACATAGCGAGACCCTGTCTCTAAAGAGAGAGAGAGAGAGAGAGAAAGACTCTTTTCCTTCTTTAAAAATGTAGGGAGAAGGAAACATATTTCCAGTAATTTTTATTTATGTATTTGTTTATTTTTGAGATAGGGTCTTGCTCTGTATCCCAGACTAGAGTGCAGTAGCATGATCACAGCTTACTGCAACCTCAAACTCCTGGGCTAAAGTGATCCTCCTGCCTCAGCCTTCTGTGTAGCTGTGACTACAGGCATGTGCCACCATGCCTGGCTAATTTTTCTATTTTTTATAGAGATGGGGGGTCTCATTCTTGCTCAGGCTGGTCTTGAACTCATGGCCTCAAGTGATCCTCCAGCCTCAGACTCCCAGAATGTTAGGATTATAGGCGTGAGCCACTGCACCCAGCTACATTTCCATAATTTTGATTCATTCAAGAAGACTGTGCCAAATTTTGTTCCCCTTAATTTGGGAGAAAAATTTTTCTATCTATTCATACTTACATACTGTTGAACTATAAAATAGCTCTAAGTTACAATACACTTGCACATTCTTTTTCTTTCAGTGTTTTTTGCATTTGACAAAGACAATGATAACCACATAAATGTAAAAGAATGGGTTAAAGGATTATCAGTGTTTCTTCGAGGGACTTTTGAAGAAAAGCTAAAGTGTAAGATTTCTATATGTGATTACTGGCTTAATACTACATATTGTCAATTTTGTATTTAGCGAATGCTTAAATATAATATTTAAAAATATAAAATCAATGTTCTCTATGGCAATCTTGCAAAAATAGTTCATGACAGCTTAAAAAAAAAAACCCAACAGATGAAATGGGTGGAACAATTGTAAGGTCAAGGAGGACTCCCCAACCCCAAGGTCCTTCATTGGTTCTGTAACACACAAATGTCACCAGGATGGGTCTTTGGCTTATGGCACAGGCTAAGAACAGCAGCTAAGGGTCAGGGCTTGTACCAACTCTGATCGCCGGCAGGGCTGAGGTTTCTGAGGCTGCCTCTGGGCACAGCAGGAAATGGGCCTCAACATGGGGCGGTGCGTGTGTTACATAGGGGCCATTCCTTGTCTTTTCATCAAAGAAAATGTGAGGGTTGACGCTAAGACGAGGTAAAACACACATTAACCACCTGACATATCAATACTTTAGTGTTAGAGTTGGTTTAGATGACGAATGGAAGAGGGAAGTAAAGAAAGGGAAGAAGATTAATGACAATAAAAGCCCAAAGGGAGGAGGATTATCAACAGAGCTTCCTACAGAAAAGGAATGTTATGAATTCCAAAGACAATAATCTCCCAATTCACAGTTTTACCTAGAATTTGCTCTGGCCTGTACCATTGGGGTAATGTTCATTTCCTATGCTTTAACCTCTGGTGTCAAGAGTTTGGACAAGGAACGCTGGGAAGAGAATAGGTATAAGTTTATTTATTTATTTATTTATTTTTTAATCGAGGCAAGCTATACATATGTAATTTACCATCTTTACTATTTCTAAGTGTACAGTTAAGTGGTAATAGATACATTTATATCCCTTTTTTCCCCCTTCATCCTCTCCTCCCTACTCTCCTTCCTGGCCTCTGGTAACCACCATCCTACTCTTTATCTTCATGAGATCTACTTTTTTAGCTCCCACATGTAAGTGAGAATATGTGATACGTGTCTTTCTGTGCCGGGCTTATTTCGCTTAATATAATGACCTCCAGTTCCATCCATGTTGCTTCGAATGACAGAATTTCACTCTTTTTTGTGGCTGAATAATATTTCAGTGTGTATGTATCACATTCTCACTTATTCATCCATCTGTTGATGAGCACTTAGATTGATTCCATATTTTGGCTACTAGGAGTAGTGCTATAATAAACACAGGGTGCAGATATCTCTTTGATACATTGATTTCTTTTCTTTTGTGTATGTACCCTAGAGTGGAATTGCTAGATAATATGGTAGTTCTGTTTTTAGTATTTTGAGGTACCTCAAGAAACAATTTTAAATAGCAGTTTTTAAGGGAACAAATTGCTTAAAATGTCTACTTGCTCAAGAAAAAACTACATAGTTCTGTGTGCATGAGCAAATTTTTATCCCTTCTTGTTCTTCCACTTGAATTTGAATTTGAAAAGAAGATCCCCAAATTAAAGATACATTTAAAAATAATAGCAGCAATTTTTAATTGTAACATTTCTTTGACATTTATGAATTTTTCTGTTTCTCTGTTTTGTATTTTTTCCTTAATTTTTTTCTTCCACTCTAATTTTTCATGAGGTAACATTTAAATAGAGTTACCACTTAAATTTGCTACAGTGTTCTTATACAAAAGTCTCACTGAGAAGTGAAAAGCTAAATTTCATGAACGTAAATTATTATGGTAATAATAGTTAGGTCATTAAATATGAAATGTCTGATTTTGAATCAAAAGTTTAGTTTATTATATCTGAAACCAAAAGCAGTACAATTAATCAAAGTATGTGCCTAAACTATCGACACAATTTTGCCATCTTGATGGTAGCTTGCTTATGCCAGCAACCAAGAAGCCTGGAGAGTGCATGACAGTGAAATCGTGAAAGGTGTTTTTCTCAGCTTGTTGAGAATTGAATATTTTTCCTTGCAAGAAGTGGTCCAAAGCCTGGAGGAAGTAGTAGTCAGTTGGTGCAAGGTCTGGTGAATATAGTGGATGACAGGGAACTTCCAACTCCAGCTTCTGTAGTTTGAGCAGCGTTATTTTTTGCAACACGTGATCTTGCAAGAAGATTGGCGTGATCTCTTGACCAATCTCGGCTGCTTAATCACAAGTGTCCTCATCATTTCATCCAATTGGCTGCAGTAGACATCTGCTGTTGTCTACTGACCAGGTTTCATGAAGCTGTAGTGAATAATAGCAGCGCCGGACCACCAAACAGACACCATTAGCTTTTTCGGGTGAATATTCCGTTTTGGACTGTGTTTCGGCACTTCCTCTTTATCCAACCATTGTGCTGAACTCTTGCAATTGTCACAAAGAATCCATTTTTCATCACACATAACATGGTGTAGAAATGGTTTGCCTTTATGTCATGACAGAAAGAAAGGCAAGCTTTGAGATGATTTCTCTCCTGATGCTCGTTTAATTCATGTGGTACCAATCTATACAGCTTTTTTACCTTGCCCATTTGTTTCAAATGGTCCAATATCGTTGGAATAGTAATGTCAAACTTTGCTGCTAATTCACGCATAGGTTGAGATGGATTCGCTTCCACTACAGCTTTTAGCTTATCATTATCTACCTTGGTCTCAGGTCACCCACATGGCTTATTTTCAAGATTAAAATCACCAGAATGGAACTTCTCAAACCATGGACATATTGTGCATTCATTAGCCACATCCTTCCCAAACACTCGTTAATATTTCAAGCTGTCTGTGCTGCATTGTTTCCACAAGTGAACTCATATTCAAAAATAACACGGATTTTTTACTTATTCAGGGTTTCACAAAAATTGCTCTTAAAAAAATTTTGAAAGATAATCACAAACCAAAATGTGCATTTGAAAGAATGAGGATGTACCTTCACAATAAAAAAAAAAAAGTGTCAAAGTGAAATGGCAGAGAAATCAACTGTCAAGCTTAGTACTTAAGGAGATCAACATTCCATACTTAGTAACCTAATAATACTTGTTTAAAATGGTTGTGACACTGAATGCAGCTGTACATGGTTGAATAGCATCACACTATCAAAAAAATTTTCCTCTTCTAATCTCACTTCCTAAAAATGTTTGATATACATTTAAAGATATGTTAATTTGGGAAAAAATAGTACTTTCTGGTAGGGTTGTGTTACAAACTCATATGTGTGCTATAGATTGGAGAAATTCAACAGAAAGACACAACAATTATATATGATAACTCTGGAGATCTATTCCTGAGTTAGCTTTTGCCAAAACATTTAATTAAACTATAAACTCCACAAGAGCTCTGTCACTGCTGTATTCCCAGGACCCGAATGAATAAGATCATTCACGGGATGAATGAATGAACTTTGGTGCTTACACGGTAGATGTAAGTCATGGAAGTCACTCTCCAGGAAGAGGTTATTTGAAAATTTTGGATAATTTAGATGGGCAGGCTCAAGGAGATGACTGGCTTACTATCCAAATATACTGAAAAACATTCTTTTTCACTGATAGAGTGAAGTGTATATTTTGTTTTGGTACTCCATGTAAGAAGAGAATCAGAATATTGGTATAGATATAGATAGATACACATATACATGTATGCATATGTGTATATATATATTGCATGATCAAAGGTTTAAAAAATTTATCTCCTTTATTTCAGCTTCATAACATTTTTAAACCCTCAATATCAAAATCCATACATCAAAGGAGAACAGTCTACAAAAAAAAAGAGAGAAAAAAAAGAAACAGTATTAAAATCCAGAAATTATAAACCTTTATTTCCACATACCAAGGGGTATTTAATCTGGTAGAAAGAAATATAATGAAGAATGCTTTATTCTAAAATCTCTCTACTATATGGATTAGATTAGTAGTTGTATGATGTATAAATTGTTTTTATCCTTTGGTGTCATATATTGAAATAACTAAAGAGAAGACTAATGACGTTTTAACAATTCTTATCCAAATCCTTTAAACTTCTTGTGCTTTAAAAAGTCTGTTTTGAAGTCTATTATTTAAATGGAGATGGTTACATTTCTCGAGAGGAAATATTTGACATATTGAAGAACAGTCTGCACCAACAAGCATCTGAAGAAGAGACTGATGAAGGAATAAAAGAGTTGGTAGATATAACACTGAAGAAAATGGTAAGAATGAAAAACTGTGATGCATTATATTCAATCATACGATTTATTTATTTATTTTTATTTTCCTCCATAATGAATATACGCTGTATGAGGGTAGGATTTTTTATTTCTTCTCTGCTCTATCCATTGCCTAGGACAGCACCTGGCTGATAGTGAGTGGGTGCTCAATAAATATTTATGAAATAGCTGGGTGACTAAATGTTAATTATTTTAAAACATTTTACTATCAGTAAAACCTCATTAATTTGGGAGGAGACCAGATTCAATTTCTGTAAAATTGGATGCTACTTTATTTTGTCTTCATGACCTCACTCCTCCAATCCGTCTAAACACTGATTACAACAAAATAACATAACAAAAATAGTTGACCCTTATAGAATGCTTACTATATGCCAGGCCCTTCAGAGAGTTTTAATGTATGAACTCATTTTATCCTCAAAACAACCCTATGAAATAGAAACTATTATCTCCATTTTACAGGTGAGAAAACTGAAATACAGAAAGGGTTACCCAAGGTCATCCTAGAAAATGGGATGCAGAATTCATCTTTCAATAAAACCTATAGTATCTCCTTATTACAGACATAGTGATTTCTGCCCCTTTCTTACTATGACCCTAAACTGGATACCAGTGAAATTTTGTGAATCTGAGGCAGCCCAGGCCCAGCACACCTACATTACTCTGGAGTTCACGAAAGAAATAGACGGTGGGGGCTTCGGAGTCTCAGAGTCAGCTAATGCAGGCTCCAGAATATCCTCCTCTTTTAGAAGTGCTCTCACTGGCCACTGCTAGGGCCGAGAGTAGACTTCTTGAGAGACAGTATGTTTCAAAGTAGCAGCCACCCCCTTATTTTTTGAAAGGAAATGTTTATGGAGTAAACCTTTTTCTGACAATTATTCAAACTTTAGATTAGACTCTCAGCAACCCTGAAGGACCTAATCCAATCCAGTTAAGCAGTTAAAGGCATTGATAATCTACACGTGTCCCCCCCACCCCCGCACAACGTACTTAGTCTCTCATAATCCCCATTATGAAGGCTTCACTCCAGTGGGCCATTCTTCTGCAGTTCCTCCCCACACCACTCTACCTATCCAGATCTCAGCCATCCCTAAAGGCCAAGCCAGTGTTCTGCAAGTCTTCTCAGGACTCTAGTCCACCCTGAACTGTTAATGGTGGGACTCCCAGTGCCTTAACTGAGCAACTTCACTTTTATCCTTTTTACCTGATGGGCTCCCAAGTAAGAGATCTTTTGAGGAACAAGTTCTACAAAAACTTAAGCTTGAAAATCATTGCCCTGTTGCTCTTATAACAAAAGTTACAATATAATAATGGGCATCCTCTTGCTTTTTTGTCTTATTTCTCTAATTAAACTGTTTTAGGGGTAGGGATACACTTAATAATATATCTAAGGTAACTCAGGTATGCCTATGAGAAGAATAGGAAGAAAGTAAGTGGCCTCCATAAATAAATACCTTTTGATTATATATATAAATAGTGTGAACTTATAGTTTTACTTGGCAAAACCTTTTGGATAGCTATTTCCACGCAAAGTTAAAAACTACTCTGTCATTTAACAAGAAATATCTTCCTCTTTAGGATTATGACAACGATGGCAAGATATCTTTTGCAGACTTTGAAAAAGCAGCGAGAGACGACAGACTTCTGTTGGAGGCGTTTGGACCATGTTTACCAGAAGCGAAGGTACAGTTACAAGTGCCAAGAGCCTAAACTGGTTGAGGAAAAATTTTAAAGGGTCAGAAAGTGTTACTTGCTAGACACTCACCTCTGTGGAGCTTCAGCCTACTGCTGAAGTTCAGGCAGTCATGAAGAGCTCAGCCCCAACCTAGCATTTTGGGTCCTAACGTAGCACCAGTGACTATTTCAGTAACTATATTCACCAGACTTTTATTGAGCTTGTAACCTCTTTAGCCATACACAATTCCTGTTTTCTGTAAGTATGGTGACAGTATTTCCCAAACCAAAACCAGGGTATACTGGCTTGCTTGAGGGATAGAACATTGAATAAAGAGTGGATCCAGCAAGTACCCGGCATAAACTGCTAGAACAGTTGATCTCTTCCAACCCAATCATTGTCAAACAACGAGGATAAAGTAAGTTTTTAAAATTTTGGATACATGTATAGTACTTTATAGTATTTTGTTTGTGCTTATGAAGGTATGAATCTAACAAAAGTTTCGAGCTGAAATGGTCAGCCTAATAATCGATTGGGTCATAAAATTTCCTTCCTTTGATCAACTGTGCTTTTCAAACCCATATAGGAAGAAACTTTATTTTCTGCAGTAATTTATATAGTGATTTTGTAAATTAACTTGCATGTTGTTAAGCTGTCCTTAGGCATATCAGCTCATCTTTCCAACTTGTCCTACTGTCGTTTATTCCCTAGACCCCACATTTTAAATTTTATTCTTTAGAGAAGGTCTCGCTCTGTTGCTCTGGCTGGAGCGCAGTGATGTGATCATAGCTCACTGCAGCCTTGAACTCCTGGGCTCAGGACATCCTCCTGTTTCAGCCTACTGAGTAGCTGGGAGTAGAGGTATGCCCCACCATGCCTAGCTACTTTTTACAATTTTTTGTAGAGACAGGGTCTGGCTGTTACTCAGGCTTAGACCCCACATTTTAATTGTCTCGAAATATGTGGTAAAAAGCAATGTGTGAAAGGCAGGTTTCCAATTTAAAGAGACTGATGGGGGAAAACAGTATAGCATAATGGACTGGATTGGAGTAACTATTACTTAGAACAGACAACAGTTCTTCAGCTACTCCCAGAGTTCATCTGTAGCCCAGTTATCTAGAGCCTGGCTACTCAAAGTCTGTAGCCCAGTTATCTAGAGCCTGGCTACTCAAAGTGTGGTCTATGCACCAGCAGCAGCAGGGGCATTACCTAGGAACTTGTGAAAAATACAGAATCTCAGACCCCACTCCAAACCAACAAAGTCAGTCTTTTTTTTTTTTTTTTTGGCTGCTTGACATACTAAAGGTTTATTTTTTTATTTCAATAGATTTACAGGGTATGAGTGGTTTTTTATGTGACATGGATGAATTTTATACAGTGAAGTCAAGGATTTTAGTGTACTTGTCAGGTTATTTTTGATTCCTTACCCTCCTCTTATCCTTCCCCCTCTGAGTCTCCAAAGTATATTATATTAATCTACTACTCTGTATAGCCATGTAGACCCATCGCTTAGCTCCCACTGAGTACATGTGGTATTTGTTTTTCCGTTCCTGAGATATTTAGGATTTTGACTTCCAGTTCCACCCAAGTTGCTGCTAAACACATTATCTCATTCTTTTTTATGGCTAAGTAGTATTCCATGGTATATATACACCTCATTTTCTTTACCCACTCATTAGTTGATGGGCATTTACTTCTTGGTTCCCAAAGGTTTCTTTCTTTCTCTTATCATGATCAAATATTGTGTATGTTGGTGGGGACAGGGAGGAGTGCTGGCTTCCACAGGATCACAGAACAGATCAGAAACCCATTCAGGCACACAGAAACCATTTAGCAGCTCCTCCCTTTAGGGCTGTCAGAGAACTTTTTAAAAAAGCTGCGGTTAAAATACACCTACTATATTGCCACTTTAACCATTTTTAAGTGTACAGTTAGTAGTGTTACATATACTCACACTGTCCTGCAGCTAATCTCCAGAACTCTTCATCTTGCAAAACTGAAACTCTGTGTCCATTAAACTCCCCATTCCCCTCCCCACAGCCCTTGGCCACTACCATCAGAATCTGCATTTTAACAAGATCCTGAGGTGGAGATTCATAGCACCTTAAAGTCTGAGAAGGCTGATCTGGAATGTAATTTGTTCTTTCCAAGTCTATGCTTAGGTCTCTAATATATCTTTTACCTGAGATTTCAGCAAAAAATATTTCCAAATACCTCACAAGGAAGTAGAGCCTAATCCCTTGCCTGCAGCTTCCTGTAGTACCATCCATCACTTAGAGCCATCGTAGCAAATTTGGATCACATCATGATAGCTGAAGTTGAGCCTTATTTACCAAATTCAATCCACAAGGCAAGAAGCCACTAAGGATAGGGAGAAATTAAAAACAGACACCATGTAGTATGGGCCTTCCCAAGTTGTTTTTATCAGTAAAGAAAATGGAAATAGCCTGGATGTACTTGTATTTCAACCATACGGTCCACTAACAGAGAAAAGTGTGGATATGCCAAAGTAGTGGTAGAAGTTTAGAATTTACAAATACTAATTTGTTTTTGATTGCCACAGATCAAGTAAATTCTTCTTAGAAGTTAACTAAAGCATGTGAGCTTCTAATTTCAGCTTTCCTCTAACAGTTAATTAACTTTTTTATTTTACAGAATTGTCTTTATTTTGAAGCCCTGGCATTCAGAAACATCCTGACTTCTTGTTTTTGAATGTGAACCACTCAATACTTGTATGAAAATCAGAAACAGATCCTGGCTGCCTATCTTTATTTGTACTGTGAAGTTTCTATATTTGCTTTAATTAATTTACATTTAGTTATGGCAAAGTGATATACAATGTTATATGAGAAGAACAGTTTCTGTAATATGAAGTATGGATCAAAAAAAAGAAATGATTTTAGACAAATAGCTTGAATGAAATTACAAAGAGTGCAAACACTAGCAGTTAGAAAACACCAGCAGTAAAATCTCTTGAAGAATTAAAATGATAGGCTAAAAACAAAAAACATTCTCTTTAGAAAACATTGATTTGCTGCTGGCAATCTATATTCTTCTTCTTTGTTTAAATGGAGGACTCGTATGCACATCTTCCGGCTTGTCCTCTGGGGGCTTTGGCATAGACGAAATTACCTAGTTTAAAAAAAACAAACAAACAAACATTACAACTTAGTTTTTATAGAAGAGTAAATATGCTGTTAGAAGAGGTGGGATATATATTCAATAGTTCAATCCTTGCCATCACTTTTTTTTTTTTTTTTGAGACAGGTCTTGCTATGTTACCCAGGCTGGTCTCAAACTCCTGGGTTCAAATAAGTAGCAGGGACTATAGGTGCACACTGCCATCACTTTTAAGGAAGAGTTGGTCCAAGTTCAAGGCATAGCCTATGACCTAGGCACAAAGCAAAGTTTTTTGTTCAAACATTGATGAAAGTAAATTTCTAATGCCATGTAAAAAAAAAAAATTGGAGGTAGGAAAATGAACATATGCTCTACTTTAATATTCCTTTATAGATCTAAAGTCACTTGTTATTTTATGGATACAGGCAGATATCCTGGTTTTGCATTCTTGAAATATTGATAATGTTTGATAAATTTAGAGACATGGATGCTTGTGTGGTGAGGGGAATAAAACATTTGGAGAAATGAATAGAAAACGGTATAATCCTCAATTTCCTAGTGGAAAAATGAAAACCAAACACATCATCAGAAAAAGTGGACAGTAAGTCAAAGCAGAGTAAGACAGTCTTCATCTGAAATGGAAAGTTATTAGCAACTGTAGTAAATTTTATTGAATATTTCTTTTGTTGTTGTTGTTCTACTATTTCTGTGCCTAGAATTTGGACTTAACACTTTTTTCCCTGAAAATGCAATCAGCTCTGGCTGAGACAGTTACGTATCTGTATCTATGCCTCAGTTCAGCAATAACTGAAAGAAGTAAGGACCACCAGGACAAACTGAAAAACTTAAGAAGGCTTAAGTATAAAAAGTGTGCCCATGGATTTTAATTATTATTAAATAATCCTTCATCTTTAACCAGATAACAATTTTCTGGTAAAAAATGTACATAGAAGAAATTAAGCTACCTTAGCCTCCCTTAATCACATTATGAAATATGTGTACAACTATGTGAAAAGCACTTTCTGAACCTTGGAGTTAAATACAGGGAATGGTCAGGACCTTCAGTTTATAAAAGTGTCTTTGAAAAGCTAACTCAAATGTTAACTTTCTTCTATTTGTGCTTAGGAAATGGAAAATGATTATTTAAATAACATTTTTAAGAGCCTATCTAGATAACACAATCTAGGTCTAATCATTTAAGAAGTTCACATCTGAAATGCAGACTTGGAGGCCCAATTTTTAGAAATTTCACCATTTTCCATTGCTATTTTTTTCTTTTTTTTTTGAGATAGGATCTCGCTCTGTCACCTGGGCTAGAATGCAGCAGAATCATTATAGCTCACTGCAACCTCAAACTCCTGGCTCAAGTGATCCTTCTGCCTTAACCTCCCCCAAGTAACTGGGATCACAGGTGCGCATCACCAAGCCCGGCTAATTTTTCCATTTTCTGTAGAGATGCTCAGGCTGGTCTCAAACTCCTGACCTCAACTGATCCTCCTGCCTTGGCCTCCCAAAGTGCTAGGATTACAGGCATGAGCCACCATGCCTGGCCTTATTGCTATGGCACCTGGCCTTATTGCTATCTCTATTACAGAAGCAATATAATAATTTTGAATTTGATGTAATCTGTAATAACTTTGAATTTAAGAGAAATCATAATTTTCCTTTTCCTTTTCAATTAGAACTATCTGGGGAGCTTTAAAAAAAAGGCGGGAGGCCTTGGGCTCTACTCTCACATATTGATTTACTTGACTAAAACCACCACTTTAATATTTTATATCTATGGTGATATAAAATATGTGTTTGTTGTTTAAAGCAAGAATTAACAGTATCAAAGTAAATGAATGTTAGTCAAATTCAGTTAATTCAACAGAAAAATTGTAGGAAAAATACCTAAAAAGTGAAAAAAAATTACAATACAAATAATTCTCCATTTAGTTACTTGTTAGTCCTGTAACCAAATTGCCTCTTAAAACAGTAATTTAAAATGACCTTACCTTTTTAAGTTTATTCCGAATTAAATTCGCTGTTGTATTCAATGAGTCGTCGTGCATATCCACTTTAGGTATGTCTGGTAATAGAGGCCCAATCATAACCTCATTACTGCTTGTGCTTGTTTCAAGAAAAGTTCCAAGTTTACGATCATCTTCTCTTCTTCTTTTCCGCTCCTGCAGTTGTGTTGTCCTAGGCATAAATCTGTCAGCTGCCTCTGAAGGAGTAATAGCTTTTTGTGTACCAGAGTAGGTCACTGAGTTTTTAAACGTGTTCACCTGTATTTTCTGCAAGGAGTCACCATGATAACAATGCTGTACTGTTTCATCACAGTTTCTACCATCCTTAGAGGAGTTTGATGCTCTGTCCACATGCTCCCTGAATGAACACGTACATTTTGAGGAGAAATAACATAAAGGCAATTCACAAGAATAAGGAAGACCAGGATTTGAGTTCCCTGTAGAAGTGTTCAAAGCAGCTGCACAGAATCCAGACATCTCTGAGTGGAAGTCTTGTTTAAAATCTTTTGTGTCTTTTTGCTCTGCAACCAGTTTCTTCTTTGTCATGTAATGGTCTTTATATTACAATAAGAAAAATGAGGGGAAACATAAACAAAAATGGCTCATTTATTGTTTTCATCATTCAGAAACATATAATTTTAAAAACAAACATCACTTTAAACTGTTAACAAATTCAACTGCAAAAAATTTATTTCTTGGGCAGGGAATACATTCATGAATTCATATATTTAAAAGCTAAAAAGAATAAAAAGGTATCTAGTGTCAAGCTTCACCCTTTCCTTGCTCCCCACTGGCCTGGTTTCCATACCCCATAAGTAATCACTATTCTTTCTTACTTATCTGTCCAGTATGTCTTACCTTCCTTTTCCTACCTATACCTCTCTTTCTTTCCACTAAAAAAGGTAACCTGTAATATCCATTTCTCTGCACCTTTGCCTTTTCCACTTAACTGTAGGTCTGGCAGAGTTTTTCCATGTCACAACATACAAAGCTTCTTTTTTAATGGTTCCAGAACATTCTACTACATGGATGTATCATGATGTTTAGTTGGTGGTTTTTAGTTATTAAAGGAAGCAATATCCTGGGCCCACTTTTAGGGCCTGCACAGGCCTCTTCCATGGTCTACCCTCCCAAAGGCAGATTGCACCACCAAAGTGGAGTGTGGAAAGATGAAACTAGCTATCTGTTGATGAATGTTAGTATTAATACATGGTAGGTACATTATCTTAGTCTCTCTACCTTTGTATGCTTTGAAATGTCCATAATAAAAGTTTTGAAAAAGTGAGACTAAATATACAAATGTACCAAGTAGATGCTAGAATGCTGCAAATGAAGAGAGCTTAATGGAATGTTAGAATGGATTTATCGAAAAAAGAAAAGAAAAAGAGCTCAATTAAAGTAGCAAAGGCCAAACAAGTCACAGTTTAAAAACACCGTATCACCCTGCCACTTAAAGCTGGAGCAACATGAATTCTAAGGAAGTGAGGGGCAGGGCAAAAGAGTCTTAAGAGGAAGGGGAACAAAGAACAAAGATAATATTACACTAGCCTTCTATCACAAACACTGAGAAGAATAAAGCAAACAGTGAGCTCTGGACAGAGAATCCAAAGACGGATTTTAATTCCTATTTTGCTCCTAATTTATCTCTAATAATATAGGCCAGTCACCTTAGTTTCCTTATCTATAAAAATTAGGACACAAATCAAATAATCTGAAAGGTCTTTCTCCACAGTAATACTTTGTAATTTCCTTTGCCACATAAACATGCAAGTTTTTCTGGTGCCAGTTATTTACATATCTCACAAGTTAAAGTTCAATGTCTAAAACTGATCAGGGATTCTCAACAGCTCTCTTGCCAGAATTCTAGGTAAGCTTTCCAAGGGTCTTCCCACCTTACTTCTTTTTTCCCACTGCTTTCTGTGACTGATTACAGAAGGGGTCTGTGGGGCAGTTAGCCAGCTGGTCAAAAGTAGAACTTTTCCATGATGAGCAGCTAGAAACTAGTCTGCAAATCATAATTGCTTCTCAATACCTTCAAGTCAAAGCCTTAATTCCTCACATGGGACACAGCCCTTCATGATTCACTTCTTAATCACTTTTCTAAACTTCTCTCTCACTGAAACCTCTGTGCTTTGTTTATCCTGTACCAATCATAGTTCCTTAAATACATGATGCTCATTTATTCCTCTAGCATTTTAACATGCTGCCTGGCTCACCTCTCTCTCTCTTCCTCTCTCGCTGGGTAATGTCTACTTACCCTTCAAAACTCAGCCACTTCTCACATCCTGTAGAAAGTTTTTCATGAACCAACATCTCTCCCTTTGCAACTCACGTAATGCAGTATGCTGCACAGAAACCCTGTAGTTGACACTTAATGAATATTGTGATTATTATTTACATGCCTCTCCTCTCACCAGACGGGGAACTGCGTGATTATATACCTAGCAGAGTCCCTGACATGTAGGAGGCACTTAGTAACAGGCTTTCCATACCTTTATTTTTAGTAGTTCTCGCCATATATACTTTTCTTTCTTCTAATTTTTTTCTAGTTTCTTCAACTGTTTCAAATTCTGGAGCATAGCACACATGGAGCAATCCTCCAAAGAAACTCTGTTCATCCATTTTTCTCTTGGCTGTCCTGAATAGAAATAAGTGATAGCATGGTTTATTAATCTAGATTTACCTCAGATGAAGTTTTGACTTCTATACAACAAACACACAGATACGCTGATCTAAAGAGCAAAGTCCAGCTTTGCTGAATGTATATACATCCCATAGACTGGTAATTCAGATGCTCTGCCCTACTGACCCAGTATGTACTCTTAAAGCCTTCCCCTCTCTCTCCCAATGATGTTAGCAGGTTTTGACCTAGGCCACCCACACATATCCAGACTCTCTTTAACTAAGGACCCAGGTGGTTGGCCTGGGTCATAAAATAGAGCTCTTCCTATAGGAGAATGGGTCATAAAATAGAGCTCTTCTCTGTGTTAAATGGCCCTTGAGAGTTGGCTCATACCCATTTTAGCCTTTTCAGCACAATGTGTACCTATAATGGGATTCATATATTAAAAAAATCAAATTAAAAACACTGTAACTGTATAAAACTTCCAATAACTGATGAAATACTGAATATATAACTAATCAATGAGAAAATAAGAAGAATGGTATTCATTCAATAAATATTTATGGAACATCTAGGACTGGCCAGGAACTATAAATAAGTAAATTTAAGTACTTCTGTGTTCAGGGATAGTGTGAGTATTTATTGAGATTTTACCATGTGCCAGGCAATGTCACAAGTGTTTCACTTGAATTAACACCTCACAATATGATGAAACTGAAATACTGGGACAGTATATAACTTGGCCATGCTCATACACTAATTTGTAGAGCTAGGATTCAAACCCAGATGTCTTAACTCCCGAGCCTACTAGACTAGGTGCTGTGGAAAATACAAAGTTGTAGAAAATATGCTTCCCTAACCACGGGGAGCTGGCAGGTTGGTTTGGAAAAAGAGATGACATATAACAGCTGCCTGAGAATAACACATGACTCCATAAAATCAAGTGCTTTGTGGCAGACTACGAGTTCTACTGATAGCACACAAAAGAAAATGTGAATTCTGATAGCCAAGGAAGGATGGGTCTCAAGAACAGATTAGTGACAAGAATAGGGGTCAACATTAAAACAGATAAGGCATTGCATACTTCAGCCTTATTGGAGCAGAGGGTTTATGTGATATAACCTCAAAAAGTAGGTCTTTTTACCATACAGATTTTACAGAAAAGGAAAACAGGCTTAACAGGGTTAAATAACTTATCCAAGGTCATGAAGCTAAGAAGCAGTGGGATTGGAAAACTTACTCCAAACCCAATTTTTTTTTTGAGATACAGTCTCACTCTGTCCCCCGGGCTAGAGTGCCTTGGCATCAGCCCTGCTCACAGCAACCTCAAACTCCTGGGCCCAAGCAATCCTCCTGCCTTAGCCTCCTAAGTAGCTGGGACTACATGTGAGTGCCACCAGGCCCAGCTAATTTTTTCTATTTTTAGTAGAGACTGGGTTTCGCTCTTGCTCAGGCTGGTCTCGAACTCCTGATCTCAAGTGAGCCTCCCACTTCAGCCTCCCAGAGTGCTAGGATTATAGGTGTGAGCCACTGTGACCGGCCCCAAACCCAATTTTTAATCTCCCATAACACAGGATAGGAAGTGTTAAACATAGGAATGATGTGATGGAAATAGTGCTTTGGTAGGTTTAATCTTTAAAAAGACTGGAGGAAGACATGAGTAATACAGGGCCATATTAAGTTACTGGGTAATTTAGGTATGAATGAGGGAAATCTGGGGCCAAAATGAGAGCAATAAGAATGAAGAAAATGAGACATTGCTTAACTTGCATATTACCTTGCACTTCGTAAGTTCATAAACTTAATAAGATAAACTTCAGTAAAGTCTTCTGCTGGGTATTCATCCAGAGCATTATACTGTTCAATTGCACCATATAGAGCAAATCGCTCAACTAATTCTTTCATGGCTCCCACTGCAGGAACTCCTTGTATTAACAAATACCGAGATTCCAAATTGATTGTATATACCTAAAAGAAATGCAGACTCATTAAACTATTTCGCAAATAAGCCTAGGACAAACCTGCCCCTATTTTTAAAAAACAGAGCTTTGAAAACAACAAATAACCTGTTCAAACCAGTTGGCAAAACACAAAAAATAAAAATTTTGCCACTCCCTTTGCATAAAGAGTAACACATTCCACGTGTCAGGGTATCTAACTAAGGCATATTAACAGACTACCTTCAGTCGACATTTTTTTCCAGAAGTTGGGTCGACAGACGTCACTGGGAAGAGTCACTCAACAAATATTCACTGATTACCACGTGTTAAGCAATATGATAAACACGGAAGAGCCAAGGACTCAAACCCATCCCTATTCTTGTGGAACTTAAATTCTAATAGTTGACCAAAGGGGTGGTGAGAAACTTTGGTACTTGACCTGGGGTTCTTCACGCCATCTCGAGAGAGAGACCTGACAGTAGCCCTTATTTACGTTAGTCTGGCCATGTGGTGCTTGCGCTTACATATAACTACCAAGGATAGCGAATGAAACCGAAATCACTTTACCTTGACAGCACGAGGCCGTCGTCCCTCTCGGTATTTGGCTCGCGTGTCGCATACCTCCCTCTGGACGTGATGATCGAATAAGCCCCCAAGCTCCCCGCCGCTAGACGCCATCTTGCCTGCATTGGTCATCTCGAGAAGAACAACATCCGCTTTGCTGACCTCCGGTTTATCCAATAAGAGAGCGGGACCGGTCAAAGCGTGTCAGGATTGGCTGAAGAATCGACAGCGTCGGCTATCGTTTCCTGCGAGAGAGGACTGGGTGGACGAGGTGCTGCCTCCCAGCGGCTCGGCGGAGAGGCCCGGTGGGTGACAGAAGCTTGCTTGTCCCACAGTCTACAGGCACGCCGCGAGACGCGCCGCTGGGAGAGGGGGCGGGGCAGCGGGGGGCGGGGCCGATCGATCTTTTCGGGCTCCAACGCCCTCGGCCTGCACGGGCCGGGGTCAGCCACAGCGCTCAGGTGGGCCACCTCCGAGCGGTGCTTCTGGACCATGTGGGGCAGCGATCGCCTGGCAGGTGCGGATGGAGGCGGGGCGGCAGTGACTGTGACCTTTACCAACGCTCGCGACTGCTTCCTCCACCTGCCGCGACGCCTCGTGGCCCAGCTGCACTTGCTGCAGGTAACACGCCGTCCCCGGGACGCCTGGACTTCAGTCTTGGGTCGGATGAGGCCGAGGCCTTTTAGGGACTCGGCGGCCGCTCAGGCCTTTGTGCGCAGCCGACCACTGGCTGCCTTCCGGGCGCCGCCGATCTGTGCAGAGGCTAGACTGAGGGCCCCTAGAGGGCAGGGCTGTTCTGGGTGGTCTCTGCATCCCACACCTTGTGTAGTGCAACCTGGGGCCGTTGACTTGTCCTATTCCAGGTCTTTTCACTCGGTGAAAATGGGCTTTGAAACAGCCTAATATTCTACCTCTGTATTCAGAAATATTCTTCACTCTAGATTGGAAAAGCTCTTGAGAAGTCATTTATTTTTATTTTGAAAAATGTTTTACCTGCCATCGATATCCGGTTACCTGCTCTGCCGCCTTCCGACCGTCAAAAGGAAGGGTTAGATTTGATTTGCTGAGCCCCGTACCCTAACAGGGACTGAGCACCACGTCCCACGAGCAGGAGAGGTGAATAAAATGATGCTTCTTGCCTGCATCGCTGACCCTCGGAACACAGCCGAAATGTGCCAGAACGTGCAGTGGAATGATATATGCCTGCACATAACGTAGTTAGGATCACTCGAACCTCTGCGGTCAGTAGCCCTTCTGGACGTCGTGGTTGTGGTATTTCACAGTTCTGACCACCGCAGATAAACATTCATATCTTCATAATTAAAAATAGAGACACATGGGCACTCTATCCCGGGCAACACAGTGAGACTCTGTCTCAAAAAAAAAAAAAAAAATAGAGACACATGGTCTCACAAATTTGAGTGTGCTTCGGAGGCAAAGGAATAGGATATTTGTAATCCTTAAAAATCCTGGATGCATGGTACCACCACTGGCTAATCCATGCAAGAAATATTTAAGAGTTTGCAATAATTTCAAGCATCCCATTTTTCCACCATAGCTACTTCCCCATAACTATTTTTGTAGATTTTTTGGTCCATCTTTTAATATATATCAAATTCAGCAGAATCCTTTCCCTTTTTTTTTTTTCCTTTTTTTAAGCATTAAGTAGGTAATCTTTTGGCCCTGACAAGCTTCCTTCATAGCTGGAGAGGAATCAATCACTGTCACCAAGTTCCAGGTAGAATTTGGCTCAGTGCTCTCTGGGTCAGCTTTGATGGAGATTTTCAATGTGTTTTCAAATCCATATCTAAGGAGTTTATTGGAATAAACACCCCACCTAATGAATTTGTAGGTATACTTCCTCATAGTAACTCTAATTTGATCCTAAGATTTAGTTGTTATTATAATACCTTACATCCATCACTGTTTAAGAATTTAGCAGTCTTGATCTTTGTTTTAAATTTTGAGCCTTCAAGAATTACTCATAAGAATTAATTCATGGATATCTTTTTGAAATGTAAATGTATTCAGCCCTGGAACAAATTGCTGTTTCTATTCAGCCTGTATCAGCAGGATATGCCAACTTGTCTTTCCAATTATTAAAGTAATACATATGTTCTATAAAAAATTTGGAAAGCATGGAAAATTATTAATGAGAAAATAAAAATTATTAATAAGAAAATTCCCACAATTTCAGAACCCAAAGATAACTAATGTTGTCAGTTTAGATTAAATCTTCCAGTTTCATTTCTAATTTTTATTTTTAACAGAAATGAGGTGCTACATACATATAGTTTTGTGTCCTGCTGTTTTCATATAATGTTGTTATGAGTGTTTTATTTTGTTAAAAGATAATCATCACTTTAATTGGTTAATTAGTAGTCTAGCACAAATTTGCCATAATTTTAATTGTTCACTGTGATTGACCATTTAGATTGTACTCAATTTTTAGACATCAAAAGTGATACTGTAATTACATTTTAATAAAATGTTAAAAATAGCACATCTTTGTTTATAAAACATTGTTTTAATTTCTGGTTATTTAAGATTGGGTTAGAGGGCATAGATAAAACAGAAAAGTTCACCAGTTGGGAGTTAATAGGTTGAATTATTTTATTTGGGCTGAAGCATTGAATACTGTTGTAGATAATACAGTAATGGGAAGAAGCTTGGAACAATGGTTTTCTGACCTGTGTCAGACTTAGCTTGAAGCTTATAAAAATACAGATGTTCTGGTCTTTCCTCAGACCTACTAAATCAGAATCTTGGGGAGTAGGCTTCAGGCATCTGTAATTTTGAAAATGTCTCCAGGCTTCTGAGATGCATAAGAGTTGAGACGCACTGTTCTTGAATCATAAAATGTTAGTGGTGGAAAGGGCCTTAGGTATCTAGGGCATTAACATTCTAAGGGAACTGGCACTCCTAGGCCAGTACCATTTCCATGCAGTTGATTTGCCATCTTGTCTGTAGTTTAGTCTATATAATCCAGTTTAGCCTTCTCACTCTTTTTTCTATAACCAGTCACCTTCCCACTTCTGTTCTCTTACTCGTGCCTTTCTTCCTGAAAACATTTTTCCTCCTTCTGTACAAATTCAATGCCTTTAAAAAGACTGCAGTTGTACCTCCTCCACATATCTTTCCAATTCTCTGTTGCCCACATTTGTCTCCTTTTCAAAACATCGCTATTGTGTTTATGTGACACATCTCATTTGTTACACTCAGTTATATGTTTCAAGTATAGTCTTCTCTTGTTTACCTAAATCTGTATTTCAGGATTGGGTACCCAGTAGATGCTTTAAGTCAGGATTTCTCAACCTTGGCATTGTTGACATTTTGGGCTGGATCATTTTTTGTTTTGGGGGCTGTCCTGTACATTGTAAGATGTTTAACAGCACCCTTGGCCACTATCCATTAGATGCCAGAACCACCGCCCCCTGCAATTGTGACAACCAAAAATGTCTCCAGACATTGCCAGAGGTCCATTGGAGGACAGAATCACCCTGGTTGAGAACCACTGCTTCAGCTCAGTTACCTTGTCCAGACTTGGGCTCAGGACTTGCTGTGATCACAGCAGTGGGAGAAGATTCATATCCACACTGAATCAAAACAAATGAACCTAAATTGCCATCCAGATATGGCCACACAGTTTGTTATTTCCCTTGTGTTAGCAAGAGATACTCTAAGGCCTGGGAATTCCTAAGGCATTCCAACCTATGGTTTCACCTGAAGATTTCCTTTGCAGTGATACTGGTACCACAATTTGGACCAGAGCAGTTAGTCAGTTTATTTGCAGATTAAACTCTAGAAAAAGAGGCTCCTTTCCGGCTCTTTCTTCCCTCTTTGAATAGCCAGGGGATCTGTGGTTCAAGTAAAATGTTTTTCACATAAAAATGAACTCAGAACATTAGTCTGCAAAGTTTACTAAATCTAACTAAGCCCATGTTATGACTTTATGGAAGTAGTTACTACATTTTGACCAAATAAATAATTGAAGCATTTTCCTGTTTTATAAAGTTGAGTTTTCCCTTTTTCAGTGAGCTGGTATAGTACTCTTTTTTGATGTTTCAGGCATATTTCATATTTCCTGATTTAATGTCTCTGGTTTTAAAAGCTTCTTCATATGAAATAGGAAGAATTGATCTGGATTATATATCACTGACTGATGAAACCCCATAGAAAGCATCTGGGGGCTTGGTCACCTTCACACTTGCAACCTCAGCTCATACAGTTACAGCTGATATAGTAACTTAGGACTTTTGATTCCTAATGTAGGGCACTTTCTACTTTATCAAACTGTACTCGGTTGAAATACTTTGTCAGGCATAACAGGTGGACTGTTCTCTGAAAACTATTAGAAAAATTACACAAGTAAATGATACATGATAGCTGTCTGGTATATGTAAAATTTTAATAATATAGTTAATTTCAAGTACATTATATTGTGCTCAAAAGTGACTCCAATGTCCTTTGAAATTCGTCCTATTTAAAGAAACATAAGCTGTCTATACCTAATCTTGAGCTAGTAAAATTTCATGTAAATGAATGAATTTAATATTTAATATTTTAAATTAAATTAATTTTGATAGAAATAAATGAATTTAGTAATACTGAAGTTTCCTGATATAATAATTCTTGATGGCTATTAAATCAGATATTTACTTTTTATTTAAAAATGATATATGTGTGAAAATGCTCATGATGCAATATTGAGTGAGGAAAAAGGATATTAAATTATTCCTATAATATACAACTATGTAAAAAATTAACTTGCACATAAAAAAAGGATTAGCAAGAAATAGACAAAATTATTCACATGGTTGTCTTTTTCTGGAGGGAATATCAGTAATTCCTTTTTTCCTTTCAAGTTTATATATTTTCCAAGGTTTCTATAATGAGTTTGTAATTTTTTAATCATAGAAAACACTATTTTTAGTCCTTGGCCACAAACTTACATATTTTATATATTTGTTCTTTCAATAAGAATAAATTTTATATTTTGCTTTTTTTAACTTATATTTCCATAGTTCTGTGAACCTTTAAAATTATTATTTAAGAAGCTAAATAATACAACATTTCCGGAAAGGTACAGACAATGCTATTAACAGTAATTACCTCTGGGAACAAGGACATGTCTCCACATTTTATCCTTTTGTACTTTTTGTGCTTTTACCATGTACATTTATTACTCTTCTAATAAATAATTAAATAAATACGGGATTGCATAATCCATCTGGTTGGTGTTTCATAATTCTAAAGCTATGTTTTTATATATTATGTTTTTAAAGATCTTGATAAATTTTTCTACTTCTGTACTTCTATATAATTGTTATATATGGCTCAATGGCTGTGTAAGTTCAATGACTACGTATTACCATTTTGAAGTCTGAAATGTTTGAATGAGTGTATGATGCTGTCATAAGAATATAAGGGTATTGGTTTTATTCATTAGTATCACCAGCACTGGGTTTTGGAAACGATTATAGCTTTTGAAATGCTATGACAAATGTGAATAACAGCAAGCCATCAACTATCTATAGAACTCTTTTTATATGTGTGGATTACAATAATAGTTTATTTTTCTGTGAATCTAGAAAAACACATAAAAACTTTTAAAACTTTTCACCCTCCCATTTCTCATGTGAATAGAATCAAGCTATAGAAGTAGCCTGGGGTCACCAGCCTGCATTCTTGAGCTGGGTGGAAGGCAGGCATTTTAGTGATCAAGGTGAAAATGTGGCTGAAATTAACCGACAAGTTGGTCAGAAACTTGGACTCTCAAATGGGGGACAGGTAAGCACGTAATAACTTTCTTCCAATGTCACATAATATAGCAATGGAAATAAAAGTTCAGATTTCTTTTTTTTTTTTTTTTTTGAGACAGAGTCTCACTCTCTTGCCTGGAGCGAGTGCCGTGGCGTCAGCCTAGCTCACAGCAACCTCAAACTCCTGGACTCAAGCAATCCTACTGTCTCAGCCTCCCAAGTAGCTGG
>CAUYSK010009240.1:0-17623 GCA_963575035.1 Avahi laniger
TGTTAAACTTGAGACGGAAAACCCTGCTGCCTTATCCAAGGGACAACACGCAAAAACATGTAGATTCACTTCACTCCACACTCAGAAAGCCCGGCCCGCTGCTACTACCGACTTCCCAGTCAGCCGTCTTTGCATCTCCCCCATCTGCGGAGAAACTGGGTTTCCAGTGAAGGAAAGCACAACAGCAGAAATTCAACAATAAAAACAAATCTTCTACAGGCCCACATGTACTTTCCAACAAAGCATCGATTGCTGTGCACGTCTAAACAGAAACAGTGTCTCTTCTGGAAAACGATCAAGCCTTCCATGTGAAAAAAAGTTTGACCAACTTGGACTTCAAAACAAGGGCAGAACACGGTGGATTAGACCTCACAGCAACCAGCCCTCATCAATTCCTGACTGAAAGGCAGGACCGGGGGGTGTGGGGTGTGCCAAGCCCTGGGGTCCTGCCAGGTGACTGCCCGCTGCCCGCAAGGCCTGCCCCTGGTGTCACACAGGCCTCAGCTCTGCCCACACGGACGGCAGCAGGAGCCCTTCAGCCCTGCCTGCCATTCATTCTGGGCTGACAAAGCCCCTGACCCGCTCGCTCGGAAGACTGGCAAACACGGATGCTGGTTAGCTGTGAGGACGCCGTCAGGGGCCCTGGAAGCAGCCTGGCTGGCTCCCTGCTGACACGCTCCCAATGCAGACACAGGCCTCCAGGAGAACTCTCCTGAGAACACTGCTGGGGGCAATCAAGTCACTTCCTGCCACTGACAGGGACGGCAGATGCTGCTGGCCACCCTCACCATGTTACAGTGCAAAAGTCAAACAAGATCAAAAACCTCACAGAATTTTAAAGCGCATGAGAGTAAACTTCTTAGTTACAGGACCAGCGTCGAGAAATGTTTATTTGGCACGAGTGCCTACTCTGTGCTGTTCCTGAGATTGTGGGGTTGTTCCATTTCCTCTCGCTCTGCATGCCTACTGCAGAGCTCGACACCTGGTACCTAGGCAGAGGCAGCCCCCGGCAGGCTGCCAGCGCGTGCGCACGCATGACAAGCAGAGACAAGGCAGGTGGCCCGCGCTCGGGGAGTCACAGGGGGTCACCGGCAGCCAGGACGAGGAGCCCGGCTCCGAGCTGAGACAGTTTAGGAGCTCCTTCACAGCAGTGTCATTTGCTGACCATCAAGTCCTTTGTCCTCGGCACAGAGCAGGGCCAGGACCCTTGCTGAGCACTGGCTTCCTATGAGTCTTACAGGTAACTCCACGTTTTCATACCAGAACTGACCAGCAACACACGCCCTGGGGGCGGTGACATTAAAGTCAGTGCATTAGGAGCGACTTCCACGGTAGCAACTTCCCTAGGGGGCACAACCACCATCTGCCAGACCGTATCCCTAGAGCAGGGCAGAGAGAACACAGACGGGACGGCTCCAAAGCCCTCGACCAGAATGTGCCCCTCCACGAGCACGTGTACAGAAATGGACACTGCTTCAGCGACAACAGGAGAGCCTTAGGTGTACAATGAAACCTCCTTTGTGGTCCCAAATGACAAAGGACACGCTGGACAGGAACACTCAATTATGCAGATGCCCAAAGATCCCTCCTAGAATCTTCGGTAAGTACTGTCACTGCTTGTTGGACTCCCTCTCCCATGCGATGGTGCTATCCTGGGGGTTTCATTAAGTTCTGAAAGGAAAATAGAGCATGAGCGATTCCTTGCCCTGTGGAAGAATGCTGAACGGTGGTTTTGTTTTCTTCTAACTTCTGTAAAATGTGACTCTTTAACATCTGTGGTAGACTGAACAGAATATCACAGCTGCTCAGAATACTCCATAGCTTTCAGGTTTTTTTTTTATTTTAAGAAATTCTTAATGGAAAACCTTATGTTCCACAGAGAACAAAAAGTTGTTACAGTGCCTCCTAAGGGGTTAAGTTAATATAAACCAAGGAGGAAATTTATATTTAAGGAAGAATTGGAGTGAGGTATCTTAGGAAAGGAAAGGAGACTGTTTCAAGATAGCCTGCTCTTCACCCTGGCCTGTGACCATTTTTCTGTTTAAAGACACACATGCTAGGCTTGTCTTGTCTGTCATGATCTAGGTAGCAAATGGGGAATATTTTTTTATAGAGGTGGGCAAAAATTATTTTCTGAATTTTCCTGACTAGGCACACAAGGTACAGATAGGCTTATAGTTATTGCCTTATTTTGACTGCATTTCCCTTAAATGGGTCATGTAAATTAGTTCTTTAAGTAACAGTTTACTGGTCTTTCCATTGCTGAATATGCAAGCTAATTTGTACATAACAGGGGTTAGGAGGACAGAATATTAGAGAAGATCCTTATATTTAGATCTAGTATTATGTGATAAGGAAATGCCAATTCTTCATTTTAAACATGTTTTTAAATTGCTCTTTATTATTAGTCTGAGTGATAGCAATACCCCTATAGTATTAGTGGAAACAAATTATTCATTACATTGTCAATCTCTGTTTACTATGTCCTAACTGGGTCCTGCTACCTAGAGAATATGAACAAAAAATATTGCTCTGGAGTATATCTTTTTGTTCTCCCCGAAATAATTCAGTTTGTTAGTATCTACATTTTTAAGCTGTCGAAACTGACTCAAATATGTAATAAATACCATAGTAGCTCTGACCCAAGGAGATATTTTTCTAAAATAAGTTTTCATTAATGTACTTTCTACTTCCATTACTGGATCTGGTGTCTCCTAAAATGTAAGAAACCAGTTACTATAATGATAAACTTATCATCTGCTCATTAAAATGTGAGGTTTAACAAATAAGTAATACATGCTATATTTATTCAAGTGTCTATTGCTTAATTGTTAATTGTGAGCAGATTATTGAATGCCTACTCTATTTTCTGCAGTTTACAATACAATAACTCTTTGAATAAGTTGAAGTTTAATTGTGCAACAAATTTGTATTAGAGTACAATTTAAAGTGTTTTTCTCTATAGCCATTTTTGACTGGGGAAGCAAAAGGTAATGTTAATTAGTACATTTTGTTCTTGTACTAGCTATGTTTCTATAAGATACAGTGCCCTGTGTATCCCAGAGATGCTAGAAAACTTTGTTCTTTGCTCCTATTCGTGGGTTCTGTTTTTGTGGGGTTTTTTTTTTTTTGAGAATATGCATACAATAAAATACTCCCTGCTTGTTACTATGTTTGCTTAGTTTAGCTTTTGTTGTCTTCGATGTAGACGTAAGGCAATAATAGTAGCAACCATTTATTTAGCACCTGCTGTACGCTGGTTGCTATACCTGCATTATCTTATTCAATCCCGGCAACACTTCTGCAAGGCATTAATCCTCCCTCCAAGAGGATTCTGTCTGTCTGACTTGAAAGCACAGGCCTTTTCCCTGCCTCCCACCTTAATGTAGTAGGTTGTCGTGAGCGTTGTGTGTAAGGGAGGTGGGTATTTGTATCTCTCCTGAAGTTTCGGAAGGCTGCTCGAATCAGCAGTCAGCCTTGTCAAGGACATCTGGGCTGTCGGACCACAGAGCCACACCATGGCTGCGCTCTGCTTCTCCACCTCGGCGGCTCGGTTCTGTGAGCACACACGTGGCAGTTCAGACCCAGGAGCACCGATTCCTCAACTAAACCCGTGAGAGATCGATTTAGAAACCAGAAAGGTAGTTTAGTATATGTTTTTCTTAATAGATACAGCTTTACTTTTCTCTCATCATCAAAATAATATTTTTATTATTAAAAAAAGAAAAGATACCACTAGAAAGTATAAAACAAGATTTTTTAAAACCCTCTAATCCTACTCCACCCAGAGAGAACACTATTAAACTTACACTGTATACCTTTCCAGTGATTTTTTAAATGCCTCTATCCTCTTGTATCACACACATACAGATATATTTTTAATGGGACCGTACTTTTTTTTTCCCACTTAATATATGATGGATAGTTTGCCCATGTCAAAAAACAGAGCTTCATGTTAGTATTTTTAATTGCTGCATGGCTGCAATAGACATTCGCTCTTGCTGTTGTCTAGGCACATGCTGGGATCACCTGTCTCCAATTGTCGCAGGTTAGGGAAGGCCTTGACTTGCTTTACTGAATGGAATGTGGGCAGAAGTATTTCGCTGCTGGTGAGAGGCTTCTTCCCTGGCGGTTCTGGAAGCATGTGCTGATGAGAAGTGTGATGCCAAGTCATCCCACGGAACACACCTGCCCTGGACCTGAATGGACTTTGTGTGAACAAGAAATAGATCTTCATCGTTTTGGTCCACTGAGGTAGGGGGTGTGTGTGTGTTTAGACTTTATTGTTATTATGAGAGCAGAGGGCCGAGAACCGGCTGCCTCCAGCCCATGCCCCCCAGGAGTGGGTAGCCGCAGGAATAGCTGCAGTTTGTAGATTATAGAGCAAGGGGTGAGCCCTGCTCCCTGCTCCTTTGCCAAAACGCCAGACGAAGCAGGACTGGGTGGGACTTATGCCGAGGAGAGGGGCGTCGTGGACTTGAATGTTAGCAATCACACTAAGGATTCTGCTTACAAAAGTGTAAGGTCACCACAGTGCAGCCTGTGCGAAGTTTACTGAGTCTTCAAGACAAGGCAATGCAGACTCCTCTCCCAGAGAAGGGTCTTTCAGAGACAGGGACTGTCATCATCTTCATGGGCATCTGGATTCTTCTTCCTGGGTTTCTCAAACTCCTGGCTTCCCCACATGTAGACAAGATGAAACACTACACAGAGTGGCACCTCGTGGGGGAAGACATGCTGCTCCAGGGTGACAGCCGTGGCAATCACGTGCCTCCTCCACCAGGGCCACCGCGCCCCCCACCGTCACGCACCCACTGGCCTCCTTCGTCACTGCCGACCAGGATAAATTTTTAAAAGTGGTAGTTGCTACATCAAAGAACATGCATATTGTGTCAGTTTTTTATTTGTATTGCTAATATCTCACACTATTGCCAACACTTGAATTTGTTTCTTTGAATAGGCAATAAAAAGGTATTATCTTAGTGCCTTTAATTATGGAATTGCAGTTAATTCACAGTGAACATTATATCAGTTTCTCGAGTGGAAAACTGGAGATTCTGAGGTCAAAGCCCATGCTGCTTTGCCAGTACCTCTTCTTGACTCCATATTTGAAGAAATTTTAGATCCCAAATTTTACATGCTAGAGACAGATAAAGCAGCAGGAATTTCTTTACACCATTAGCAAGGGCAGTACGGCTTTGCACGTCAGCATATTTTCTCCTACCCTGGAGTGTAAGATCAAGAGCCACATGAGAACTCTGTTCAACATTCATTTTTTTCCTTCTAGAATCATGAGTCAGTGGTAGCACTAATAAATGGCTTCTATCATGGCATTTATAATGCGAGTTTAGTACAAGCCATTATCTCCTATATATTCTATAAAGAGCAGTGGTTATTAACTGGTGTTTTATGATACTCTCCTATTTCTAAATTATTTTGTAAAAAGCTAATTCCTTCTGGAAAGTAAATTTTATTCTTATCTGAGATAGATCAACATTAATGCACAGCAAAGAATGTAGGGATATTGCAAAATCAAGCTAATGATTTTTTAAATTTCTTTTATCTTGGAGACAGAGTCTTGCTCTGTCGCCCATGCTAGAGTGCAGTGGCCCAGTCATAGCTCACTGAAGCTTCGAATTCCTGGGCTCAAGTGATCCTCCTGCCTTAGTCTCCTGAGTAGTTAGGACTACAGATGCATACCTCCTTGCCTGGCTAATTAAAAAAAAAAAATTATTTGTAGTGACAGACTCTTGCTATGTTGCCCAGTTGGTCTCTAACTCCTGGCCTCAGGCAGTCCTCCTGCCTCATCCTCCCAAAGCTCTGGGATTACAGGCATGAGCCACCACACCTAAACTTGGGAATCACTGTTCTAAAGTATGGCTGTTAAACCCATGGCACTCTTAAAGAACTCTTGCTTAAATCTGCTCTCATAACAGGGATTATCACCTGTTCCTATAATATGAGAATAACCAACAGTTTGCAGACTCTAGCATGAAAATCAAACCCAAGTAATAAAAATTACAAAACAATAACATGATTTTAGCATTTCAGAAGTCCGGGTATCATTCTTCTATTGAATGAATGTGATACTGAGTTTTAACAAGATAATAATGGTAAACAACCAGGTATTTTAATAGCTGTAGATTTTTTTTGTTAATTCTGTGACATCAGGATGTATGTGACTGCACAATTTGTTGAATTCAAAATACCTTGGAGAAAGGAAAATTATTTTTGAACAATTGAAAGTTTATTTAAATCATTCTTCTAGACCAACCATGAGCTTTTAACTCATGTCCTGAGACTTGACACACCCATGGTACTGGCCCGTAATGTGTTCCTACTCTCGCCTGGAAGCCTCTAGAAGGTGGGGACTGGTCCTTGTGTTTGTATCCTCAGTGCCCCTCACATAACACCAGCTCTGTCCTTGAAGTCTTTAGACCTTTGATTTAGATCTTTTCTGTGTTTCATTCATTTATTCAGCAGATTAGAGAGTAAAACTAGGTATGTTTTTTCCTATACTCTGAAAATAACCACATTGGGCTGAATGTGTAGAAAGTTCTGTTGAGTGCTTTTCCTTGAGCTGTTGGAGTTAGAGGAACTAATGAGAGAGCAACTTCGATAAGTGGGAACATCTGGGTGAATTAGCCCAGTGTGGTATTAAAAAGAAGAAGACAGAGGAAAAAGAAACCATATGGTCAAGCAGACATTTGTTCATTTCTGAATTTACCTGTGTAAAAACAAACAAATCTTTACTCAAGTGGTTTGGGGACTTTATTTCTAAGTCATTCAAGTACTTTCAGTATTTCTTACATTTCATTGTCAGATGTGACATCTGGTATCTTTTGCTGCGGGAGTCCCATGACTGTGGATCTAGCTAGCTAATGGATCCCAAGTCGCAGATGTGTGCTGACATTTAGACAAGCTGGCAGACACACACCTCGGCACAGGCCTACTGACGTATCTTCCCAGTAGAGCCCTGTACGACCACTTCTCACCATTTCGTTGCTGTTAACCATGATCCAGTCCACCATCATCTGTATTATTCCAGTAGCCTCCTCACCAGTTTCCCGGTTCCTGCCCATCTGCCTGGTCTCAACGCAGCTGTTAAAACATGACTCAAATCATGTCATTCCTCTACGCAAAGCCTGACAGCTCCCATCCCATGTTCAGCAGAAGTTCAGGTTCTAAAATGGTCCCTCACTGTCTTCCGGCATCTCCTGCTATGGTCCTGGCTAGCCACATGGTTCTCCTTGTTACCCTCCCTCTAGCTTTTTGGGAATTTGTGCACAGAACAGCAGGAGCACAGTGCCAGCACATAGTAGGCACTTACTGAACAATGGTGCTTGTATGTGTACAATTTGGGTGCTATGTGCATAAATGAAAAGGAAATGATGTGAATTTTCTTGGGAGTGAGGCTGAAGTGAAGTGGTTTTGAGGGGCTCTTCTGCCCCCACTGTCATTCGTACGCATCCCATTTCACCTGCCGAACTATTCTCACGATTTCCAAAGGCTGAAAGGAGCAGTTAGGGGAAAGTGCAGGAGAGATTGTAAAGGGTAAGTACATGAGGAACAGGAGGGGATGTTTCTTGTCTTTCTAAAACATCAAACTCTAGTTCTGGGGGTCTCATCATCTTAAGTCTTATTTTAAGACAACTCCACTTTGCAACTCATGTTATGTGTGTGGCATGGTGGTTTTAAAATATTTCTGTAAATTTTTAGACCTTCCATCTATTGAGTGGTAGACTCTATATTCCCTCCCCTGGCATCTGGGCCACCTTAGTGACTTACTGATAGGAATGACACTGTGCAATGTCTGAGGCTAGAACAGAAAATGCCATGCAGTTTATACCTGGTTCTCTGCGAGAAGCCAGCCAGCTGAGGCCACCAGGTGTTCTTGTCAGTGGCTGAGCTGAGTTCCCAGTGGACAGCCAGCAGCAGCTACCAGCCATGTGAGTGTGCCGCCTTGGACGCCCAGCCGAGGGGGGCTTTCGGGTGGTGACAGATCCAGCTGACAACTGACTGCAGTAGCATGAGCGGCCTCAAACGAGGACAGCCCGGGTAAACTCATCTTGAATTCCTAACCCACAAAATTGTGAACAAAATAAAATGATTGTTTTAAATCGCTAAGTTTTGGAGTGATTTGTTACACAGCAATAATGACCTGAACAATGGGCCACTGGTCTCTTAATTCCTCATCTGGGGGCCAGAGTGCAGAGTGGTCTCCCAGGCAGAGGAAGTGATGTGGACACAAGGTAATAAAGTGTAGATGACGACCTTCAGAAACAAATTGCTTTTCCATAAGGGCACTCTAAAGGCCTAAAACTGACAGGTCATGGTCCTTATTAAATTTTTCTAGAGATTTTGTCCATGTTCCTGCCCATTAAACCCAATCCCCTACCTCTGCTCCAAAATTTTGAGGGATTTTTTTATTAAATTCAGTTTTGAACTAACCCAGTCTGGACTAAGCACATTCAGATTTTTATATTGGCCATATTTAAGGGTACTAAATTTTTTCAGTATTTTTACCCATTATGTAATTCAACTTATGCACCATGATTAGGGCATGGAAAATTCTGAAGTACTAAATTTTCAATTTTCCAAGTACGTGCACTAACAGTTAACTGTATCCTATATATGATGGTGTTATATCCAATGTATTGTGCTTTTATGGACACAAACATAATTCAGTCCTTGAAAAAATATTGAGTGCCGGCCACATGTAGGTACTATTCTAGATTCTTGAAAAAAACATCAGTGAACAAAACAAAGATTACTGCTCTGGTAGAGTTTACATTCTTGCAGAGGAAGACAATAAACCTAATAAATAGATAAATTATACAGTGTGCTGGAAGGTGACACACGCTATGGAGAAAGGAAAAGGTAGATTACTGGAGACAGAGAACGCAGGTGCGGTGGTGGTGCCAGGAGGGCACCTTGCCAAATTAGACTGAGCGATGAGCGTGATACCTATGCAAAGAATTTGAGGGAGGTGAGGGGGACAGCTAAGCTGAAATCAAGGAAGTAGGTCCCAAGCAGAGAGAAAATGGCTACGACAAAGGCCCCAAGAGAATAGTGAACTCGTGTCTGGGAAGAGCAAGAAGACCAGAGTGGCTGCAGCGGGGTGGGGGGGGGAGCGCATTGGCAGAGGAGGTGGGGGCGGAGGGGGTGGGTCGCGTAGGGAGGCCCTCCATTGCAGGGAGGTTGGCGCTCACTGAGGGGGAGTCATCAGAAGGCCTTGAGTGCAGGAGTGACGTGATCTGACCTGCGTACTCTTGGGGTCACTCTGGCTGCTCTGCTGTATCATCTTTCGGGGCAAGTGACCAAGTGGGGAGACCACTGGAGAGGCTGAGGGGTAACTCGGGTGAGAAATATGAGAGCTCTGTCAAGGGCAGTGGTGGTGGAGAGGTGAGAGGTTGTCGTGTTCGGCATAAATTTTGAGGGAAGAGCCAGCATGATTTCCTGACGTCCTGGATGTGAGGTGCAGGAAAAGTCGAAGAAGCAAAGAAGACTCCAAGGTTGGCCTGAGCCATGGAAGGACAGAGCTGCTGTAAGCTCAGAATTATGATGGTCAATTGTTAAGCTAAAAAGGAGATGTTGTAGAACCCTGGTCTAAATGTGTGCCAGGAAAAACCTCAACATGTTCAGAAATGACCATACATCAAGCCTATACTCCGTATGCATTTTTTTATTTCACATGACATCCATGAGTGAGGAAGGATCCCTGTTTTACAGACAAGGAAAGTAAAATTCTGTAAAGTGAAGGAACTTGTTCAGCCGTAGTAAATGGAAAGCCAGGATTCAATTCTAGCCCTTGCTGGCTCCAACATCTGTTTATTCTTCCTAGGACAGCACTCTAGAAATATCATTTTTCAACTTGTAGCTTATAAGCCAACATTAATATTATTTGCTTCTTTCTCATACTATGTTACTTGACTGCCCTCTGTATAAGACAAAATTGATTAAAGGATGTCAATGCCTTCCGAATTTCCCCTCTCCTGTGTCAACCCACTTGATTTCATTTACCGCATTTGTTCAGTTTGAATGGTCTCTGTTCTTGTTGTTTATTTTCCAGTAAATTATAGCTTGAACACATTGCTGCTAAGGGCTATTAAAGCCAAGTTGCTTTTGATGCTAACTATAATTTTGTAATTGTAGATACATAATTTATAACTACAAGTATGTAAATATCTATGATTTCCAAGTACTGGTTGGTATGTGAGTGACCTGTAGTCTCTCCATGTTTTTGCTGTGCTGACTTCTGAGTCATTTTATTTATTTCTGACATCTGGATTTACTGTGGTGTCAGATGATCTGTTAGTCAGGAATGCCAGATAAACTATGCCTTTACATCTTGCTGGTCCTCTATTACATGGAGATATTTAATAGAAGGAAGATATTGACGAAATGTGGAAATGCCAGCAGCTTAGTTACTGACATCTTCAGCCCTGAGGATGTGGGTCCGGGATGACAGAACTATTCTGGAACACTTGGTTAGATACCTATATTGTTGATTGAGCACAGGGGGCTGCAGACATTTATTATCCCAGTGTGGAATAGCCATCCCAAATATATTATTTTAGAAGGGTGAAAGGTGTCCACTGATACTTTTATCGTTACAAAAGCCAGAAAATAGTACACTCTTCGGCATGTGGGCTGCACGCAAACTGCAACTGCTTCAGAACAACTCAAGGCTTTCCACTCCTGGCTTCCTAGTTTCAACTATAACTTAAACTACATGGAATCTTGTTCCCCTTCAGTCACTCTGGTTTGTCTAACAGTGCAAAATCGAAGGCGGCTCAATTCACAGGGTCCCGCAGCAGAGTTGGTATTGCTCAGCCTTGACATGTTTCCCGTCCTAATAGCCTCGGCCGCCTCCGCCTAATCCCGGCCCTGAGTAACATCACCCCGATCTGCTCTGTATTAATCGCAATCTGAAACCATCCGATTCATCTTCATATTTACTCTTCCAATAAACCATAAGAATATAAACTCTGTCACAAGCAGGGAGCCTCTGTGCCCAATTGGTGCAGGACGCCCAGTGCCTAGGGCCCGTGATACTTTTAGGGGCCCACAAAAATGTCTTAATTTCATTTAAAAGCAGAAGAAAAAAATCAATATATATTAATGAATCCAGGCTGGATTTATTCACCTTTATACCAACATAGTCATAAAATATAAATTTTAATAGTTTTTATGGAGGAAAGGGACCAGGAAGGCAAAAGTGGCCTAGGGCTCAAGGAAGTCATAATGCATCCCTGGTCACACCCTGGAACTGTGCCTGACACATGGCAGGTGCTCAGGGAATCACTGTCACATGGATGTGCCAGTGAAAGGAACAGTCAACCAAAAAGAGATTTGGAGTTAAGCTCCGGAAACCCTGGGCCAGTAATTTTGTCCCTAGAGGTCTTCCATTTCTAATAATATTGCTTCTAATTCTAAGTTTTAATCTGAATTTAAAGAAATGCCCAAAGACTCTAATACATGCCATGTTCCTATGTGGACTTCACAAAACCAGCCGTCTGTGTGATTCACGAATACTGCAAGGGCTGTAAGGAATCCTTGGTAGACCAGGCCAGCATTCTTGCTGAAATGGAAGCCCATTTTTTTCTGCTCTTGGTGAAAATAATTGGTTATTTTTCTCCCGTCTCTGGCCTTTTGTTTATCTAAAAAGTTGCCTATTGTCTTCTCCTGTCAATTCAAGTTCCCCAAGTTTTAATCTAAACTCTTTATACTTTTCTGGAAGAGTTATTGATGAATCTCAGTGAATTCTATAACGCCATGCTGAAGTGTTAAATGGATCACAGTGGTTCACATTTCAAGTCCCAAAAGTAGAAAATCACATAGTTTGTTTCAAAGTTTGTGCAGAGTAACCTCTTGGGAATGATGATAAATACAATTTTTGATAAATTTTTAAAATTTAGTTTTTGTTGTTACTGGTGACAGCCCTTTTTTTCTTTCTTTTTTTTTTTTTTTGAGACAGGGTCTTGCTCTGTTGCCCCAGCTGGAGTGCAGTGGTGTCTTCCTAGCTTACTGCAGCCTCAAACTCCTGGGCTTAAGTGATCTTTTTGCCTCAACCTTCAGAGTAGCTGGGACTACAGATGTACTGTGCGTTTGTTAGCCACATCCTTCCCGAACACTTTATTTCAGGTTGTCTGCACTGCATTGATTCTACGATGGAACTCATATTCGAAAATTACATGAATGTTTTGACTTGCCCATGGTTTCACAAAAATTGCTCTAAAAATTTTTGAAAGATAATCACAAGCCAAAATGTGGGTTTCAAAGATTGACATTGTACCTTCACAATAAAAATGAAACAAGAAGTGTTAAAGTGAAATGTCAGAGATACCAACTGTCAAACTTAGCACTTAAGGAAATCAGACATTTCATACTTAATAACCTAATAGTTTCAGAATTCCTAACCCATACTTCCAAGAGCCAGAGGAGGAGGAGGAGAGGAGGAGAAACAAGAAGTTGTTTCTTAATTAGAGTTCAATATTTAAGAGTTCTTCATCTTTAGCCTGAGGGGATATAATCTAAAAGTTGTTCAAAGGTACTTAGATTAGTTCTCTCTTCCCCCATCCCATTCAGTGGGGGTTTTGGTATTCATGTGAAATATAGTTTGGTTTATTTGTATCTCATTTTAGGACCCCCCTCCCACACACACAATCCTTATTTATTTCTATTTCTTTTCTGAAGGATGTTCTTTTACACTTTGCTTTTTTCATTGAACAATACATCCTGGAAACCACTTTACATCAGTTCACAGAGGTCCTTTTCATGTGTTTTTCTGCATAGTGTGGCTGTACCGTATTTTATTTGACCACTTCCTATGCATAACGCGTAAGTGGTTTCCAATATTTTTCAATTACAATAATACTGCAGTGATTAATTTTGTGCATGTGTATTTTTGTATGGTTGGTGGTATATCTTCATGTAAGTTCTTAGAAATGGAATTGCTGTGTTGAAACGTACACACGTTTTGCTTTGTTAGATGTCGCCAAATTACCCTGAATAAGGGTTGAACCTGTTTGTATTCCCACAGCAATGTATGCAAGAGCCTGTTTCCCACAGCCTGCCAACCGAATGTGTTGTTATACTTTTTAATTTTTGTTAGCCAAAAAGATGAGAAATGGTCTCTCTGTAGTTTTAATTTGCATTTCTTCACTGTTCAATATGAGCAAAGCTGAGCATCTTTTCATATGTTTAAGGGCCATTTAAAATGTGTGTGTGTGTCTGTGTTTGGGTGAATTTGATTGTTTATGCCTTTTGCTCACTTTTCTATCTGGTGTTTTAATCCTTTCTCCCTCGATTTTTCAGAGTTCTTTATCGATTAGGGATATAACCCTTTATTGATTATATACGTTGTAAATATTTTTTTCTAGTTTGTTATTTGACTTCTTCAGGAGTTTTTTTCCTGCTTGCCGTGAATTTCTATGTAATCAAATTTATCAGTCTTTGTTATTTTTTCAATTGATTTTGGATCCTGTTAGAAAAACCTTCCCTATGCACAGGTTAAATAGGATTTTGTATGTTTTCTTCTAGTACTTGCATGGTTTATTCTTTTTCTTTTCTTTCTGTGTGTGTGTGTGTGTGTGTGTGTTTACATTGAGATCCCTGATTCAAGTGGAGTTTATTCCCAAATGTGCTGTGAGGTATGGATCTATTTTTATCTTTTTCCAAATGGTAAATCATTGTTCCAACACCATGTAGTAAAAGGTCCATCTTTGCCTCAGACATTTGAAATGCCACCTTTGTTATAAAGTTCCAAATGTCCTTGGGTCTATTTGTGGACTTTATATGCCATTCCACTGGTCTATTTACTCATGCAACCATGCTTGGCTGCTTTAGCTATGAAGGCTGTCTAGTATGTTTTAATGTCCAAAAGGGCTGGTCTATATTGTAGCTCTTCTTTTTAATTGTTTCTTGACTGTTTTTGCATGCTTGTTTTTCCATATGAACTTTGTTTCTACTTGTGTACCCCCATAAACAAATGTCTTGGTACTTTTATTAAGATTACATTAAATTCGTAAATTTAAATTTAGGGAGAAGTGATGTCTATATAGTGTTGAGCAATTCTATGTAAACAGAATGTGTTTCATTTTTTTTTTAAATCTACTTTTGTAGATTTGTAGAATGTCTTTCAGGAATACTTTGGTTTTCCTCAAATAAGGTTTTGTATATTTTGTGTTAAATTTATTCTCAAGTGTTTTTGTCATCTTCGTTGATATGATAAATGGGGTTTTGCTACTATTATATTCTCTAACTGGTAATTATTTGTGTATATGAAGGCTATTTATTTTTTTGTCTATTAATAGTTATACGCTGCTTCTTGAGTGAATTTTTTTATTGAATGCTGAGTACTTTTAAACAATTTTGTGTTTCCCCCTCTCCTCAAGGAAACCTTTTTGTCTTCACAAAACCTGGATATCGGTTGCTTAGTAATGAATTATTTGAAATTTGTTTTCTGCCACATTTCAACAACAACTTGTGAAAGTGGGTCAATGAAAATTAAGTAATGTACATTTTAACACAGTGTTATTTCAAATCTTCACATTTAGTTATGATACAAATTGTTAAAGTCCTAGTTATGCAATGAGGTTAAATTTGTGCCTGGTATCTGGGAATGTGAGGTATTTATCTTTCAAAGGGCTTGTCACAAAATTTTTAGACAAACTTTAAACACTATTTACAAATATTAAGCAGATTATACTTGTGTGAAATTGAACCATTTAAAACTTTCGTAACATAAAGGGTGGAAGGTAAGGAGAAACCTTTATATATTTGTCAGATTTCCGATTTCCAAAAGGCAGTAGACAAAGATAATGTATTAACTAAGTATAGCGCATGATTAAGCACCTAATTGTGTTGGGAATGCTATTGCACATTTAAGCAAATTCTCCCTAGTTTATGAAGTTGTTTCTGTGCTCTTCTAATCCTTTCAATTGCACATTAATCTTCCTATTTAAATATTTGTCTACATCCTAATGAATGCAGTGGAGGCTTCTAATTAAGTACATAGCACCGGATTTATTTACACCTATTGCCTAAGTCTCAAAACCAAGTCACAGCAGGATCCAGGGAAGCAGTCATATCTCAGAGAGTAAAATCCCATTACAGAATTTATCTCAGTATTTTCACTTAGTGTCTAGAAATCAAGTACTGAAAGGAACATAAAAGTAAGTGTGTGCTTTGAGTAAGTCTTGAAGCCTAGTTACTTTTTTCTGGCATTAAGGGCCTTATTAGAATTAATTCAATGAAAAAATAACATTTCTCAATATATTCCAGGCATGTCTGATGAAGTGATGGAAAATTGGTTATTATTTAAAGCCAACTGATGATTTCAACAAAGTCAAGTTATAAAGTAGGGTATTGAAGATATGGAGTATCAAAGAGGATAAACATTTATTCATTTGTTCATCCATTTATTGATTCAAATATCCTCTTCACATTTCTAAGTACTGGCACTGGTTTAAGCAAAACATTAGAGATTTAGCACTGAACAAAACATATATTAATAGATCCCTGCCCTCTGGACATTACATTACACTGTAAAGGAATGAAACAGAGAAATGGTCAGCTGAAACTTTGATGTCAAGTGACTATTGATAATCTAATTGAAACTTAATAAAAATTCCAGGGTCTCTGAGCAATATATATGATTTCATAAGAAGGACAATCTTATCTTGCTGGGAAGCTTCAGTTAAGTAAAGATGATTCCTCAGCTGGGTTGAGTGGGGAGCACTGACTAGGACATGGAGGTGGTTAGTGAGAGACTAGTTAGATTGCTTGGTAAGAGGCCCTAGAGGTTGTGTCCGTAGTTCCAAAAGTTATTCAAGAGGAACCAAGCAAAGTGATGAGATGAGCCAACTGTTGAGGTAGGGTCCGTGTGGTTTGTACAGGAGGGAAGAGGAGGGGACTTTCTCTGTACTGTAGGCCTTTTGACTAAAGAGACAATGGGATTGAAGAAGAAGTAGCCACTGTCCTAAGTGGAGGACAGTGAGCTCTGCTGGCTGTGGTTTCACTTGGTTTGTTTGCCTGTTCCCTCCCCTCCCCTCCCTTCCCCTCCTTTTTTTTCTGCTTCATTTTGGAGAACACCTTCTCTAAGCTTCTTAACGGGTGGGAACTGATTCCTTTGTTTGTCTTTGTGTGTCAGAAGTGTTTCCCATTGCACATTACGGAATACTTGACTAATGGCAGCTTAAATAGAGATGCATTTTGTTTTTCACATGACACAAAGCCTGAGGTGGGCAGTTCCACTGTTCGACAGTGCAATGAAGGATCCCCTGGCTCTTTCTGTCCTTGTCCTTCACCATCTTTAACATGTTGGATACGTTTTGTCTTCTGGCTCATCAGTTTGTGGTTGTAAGAGGCCTAGCATCACATCCTTACATGACATTCTAATGTTCTAAAATGGAAGAAAAGGTCCAGGTACAAAAAGCTTTCTCCTCATAAGACTCTGTCCTTTCTGTCCTTTTTTATTTCCAGAAAAACAAGATGTTTTCCCAGAATCGTCCAAATAGCTTTTTGCTCACAGCTCGCTGGCCAATTTTGGGTTACACAACCATCCCTAGCTGCAACATGGTGGGGGGCTGGGTCCCTCCCCTGAAATGAAGGGATCTTCACCCACTGCCTGAACAGAAAACTGGGGTCCTATTAGCAGGAAGAAAGGTATCAAATGGTTTTCGAGGAGGCCAAAGATAGCACCCGTCATGTCTTGAACATCTGAAAATGTCTTTATCCTTCCCTAATATTCAAATGATAGTTTGGTTGAGCATATAATTTTTGGTTGGAAGAAAAAAATCAAACACCCTATCAAAAAGTGGGCAAAGGACATGAACAGAAACTTTTCAGAAGAAGACAGAATAATAGCCAAAAAACATGAAAAAATGCTCAACATCTCTAATCATCAGGGAAATGCAAATCAAAACCACAATGAGATATCACTTATCTCCAGTGAGACTGGCCTTTATCAAAAAGACCCAAAACAATAAATGTTGACGTGGATGCAGAGAGATGGAAACACTCATACACTGCTGGTGGGACTGCAAACTAGTACAACCTCTGTGGAAAGCAATATGGAGATACCTTAAAGAGATACAAGTAGAGCTACCATTTGATCCAGCAATCCCATTACTGGGCATGTACCCAAAAGAGCAACAGTCGCTCTATGAAAAAGACATCTGCACTCGAATGTTCATAGCAGCACAATTCACAATTGCAAAGATGTGGAAACAACCCAAGTGTCCATCAATACATGAGTGGATTAATCAAATGTGGTATATGTATACCATGGAGTACTATTCAGCTTTAAGAAACAATGGTGATATAGCACCTCTTATGTACTCCTGGATAGAGCTGGAACACATTCTACTAAGTAAAGTATCCCAAGAATGGAAAAACAAGCACCACATGTACTCACCATCAAATTCGTATTAACCGATCAACAATTAAGTGCACATATAAGAATAACATTTATTGGATGTCGGCGGGGGCTGGGGGGAGGAGGGGACGGGTATATGCATACACAAAGAGTGCGATGCGCACCACCCAGGGGAAGGACACGCTTGAAGCTCAGACTTGCGGGGACAGGTGGGGCAAGGGCAACATCTGTAACCTAAAC
>CAUYSK010009241.1:0-11412 GCA_963575035.1 Avahi laniger
GAATGTCACAGTCTTTTGTAACCTACTCATGGAAGTGACATTCCATCACTTTTGCCATATCCTATTGATTAGAATAAAGTAATTAGGCTAGCCCACAATAAATGGGAGGGGATTACATAATGGCATAGACACCAGGAGGCAGGGATCATTGAAGACCGTCTTAGAAGATGCCTACCACACCTAGTGAGTTGCTGGCAGGTCGAGATAGGAAGGCTGGGGACCATATCTGTTCTGAGGTCTTCATCCCACCCATCCAGATTTAGGGAAGCTCTCAACATCACTCACTGACCAGGCACTGGGACTGTAGCATATTGGCTTACTTGTTCCCATCTTCCTGCCTCACCCATCCTCTCTCTCAGTACTGGAGAAGGCCTGAGAAAAAATATTGTAGTGGACACAGTGTGATGGAGGAAAGGACACTGGCCTGGGTTAGAATCGCAGCCCTGCCACTTATCAGCTACTTATTTCACTTTACTAAACCTGAAAAATGAAAAGAATTCCATCATGCAAGTTTGTTGCATAGAATATAGATAATATATGTAAAACCCACAGCACAAGTTATCAACAAATGGAGGCTATTATAATTACATATACAAAATATACCTATATAATAAATGTACATATATTTATATGTATACACTATATGATGTGATATGTATATATAAAAATATCAGAAAATATATAATTGTGGAATATATTCAGAAGTCCTGGCAAAGAACTTCTGACACATAGAACTTACCCAATAATTGTGTGGTAAATGAATTTGCCCTGCTCTCTTGGTCCCTCTGGTCTTTTTGTCACCAGAGAATGAAGACTTTGTCTTGTTAATCCTTGTATTTTCTACCTTATAATGCCTTCATAGTACATCACAGGCATTTAATAAATCCTTGTTCAATAAAAACAATTATTAATCGTTAATCATTTACATTATTATCTACTTAATTGCCCTAGCATCTTTGCCACTTTTCTTCATTTTGTTCACAAGGATATCAGTGAGTAATTTCAAATGCATATTCCATAGTTGGCCTCTTCAGTTAGAGGATATATTATAAAACAGTTGTGTCTTCTTTAAGTTATATTCCTGAGAATAGTATGGTAAGGTCTCCCTGAAGGATATTCAGATATTGTCAAAAATCAATATTCTACTATTTTGCTTTTTCCTTTTCCTCATTTTCCTTTTAAAATATTTTAATCATTTTCTTCCCTTCTATTACTCTCTTCTTTATGTCCTTGTCTTGTAAGTAACCCTTCCTATTTTTATTCCATTAATCTTGATGATAACAAGTCAATATAATACTGTAATATATATTTGTGTATTTATATTGCAAGAGTCCTTTTGTTAGAGGAATCTCTAGAATGATCTTTAATGGTTGCATTTATGATATTTTGGCACCTAAAGGGAGAGAAACTTATAGAAATGTTGGAGTTTTCCTCTCTGTCCTTCACATCTCAATATTCTCTACTCTATATCCACCTATGATAAGTAGGACTTTAGGCATTCTAACTAATGGTGATTATTTTTGTACAGAGTTCACAGAAAATAATTGATTTACATATTTTATATGCCTTCTTTATATAATTAATTGAGGTGGTTTTAAGAATAAAATTCAAAAAAATGAAAAGAGAAAAAGTAGAAAAGTTGATATAGTTGCTATGATTATCATATTTGTATATGTTCTTCCTAGCAGCCAAATATAAAAAAGTAAATTCTTTTTACTCTATACTGAACATACATTATGTGTTAAGAACTTTGTAGAGACTTTGATATTATATCTATCTTCACTGTAACCACAGAGAGTAAGTATTATAACTCTCTTTTTACAGACAAAATCACTGAGGTTGGAAAAACTGTCTTGCCCACTGTCAAAAAACCGAACCTCTAAGTGGAGCCAAGATTCAAATCAAGGACTCTCTGACTTCATAGCCTGCGCCCTTATATAGTTCTCATGGTCAGAAAGGAGGAAATATAATAACTGCAAAGAGATAAAATCTTTTTGGCATTATATTATAAAATTAATTTGCTATGTGACATTGTATAAAGGGGACATTGAGCAATATGATGAGCAGTGTCCTTCATAACAGATTTACAATAAATGCAGAAGAGATATTCCTATAGCTGTTTGGATATTTTTAATGACCTTTGATAACTGCCTAAAGCATAAAATTAAAGTTCATGTGAGTGAAACTGATTCAGCAAATACTAACATAATCTGATCCTATGATACATTCATCTGGTGGCCTAAGGTGATTCAAGAATAAAACTCAGAGTATGTGAATCAGCCTTCAGAATGCTAACTATTATATTTTATTAGTAAAGGTTTTGATAGAGGCTGAATTCATTTGTTCATTCATTCAGCAAATGCATACGGGCTATCTACATGTCAGGCACTGTGCTAGGTCTGAGGATCAAATATATTTTTAAAAAATGTTTCTACCTCAAAGGGGCTTGCACTTAGTTTAAAATAAGACAAATTAATGACTGCAATGAAGTAAATTAATCTCTATAATGGAAGTATGTACATACTGTACAAAAGAAGATGCCCTTAAACCTATCTGTCAGAGTAGAATAAATTATCATAGTGGAGCTAGCATTTGAGATAAGATTCAAAGGATAAGTACAACTTTTCCAGGCAGACAAGAAGATGCTCCCCAGATGGTGGCCAATCTGGGGAAAGGAATGCCCAGATAGAGGCATTTCCATCACATTCTCTGATGAGAGGGAAGGATAGTCTATGTGGCTTATTATGGGAAGGTCCATAGGCTTGTGAATTCTAGATACTAATAATAGCTATCATTTACTAAGCATTTACTTCTATAAATTAAATTAATTTAAAAGCTATTAATAATTTTTCAGTGGGTAAAGTAATCAAAGAGCGGTCAAGTAAGTCGCCTAAGGACACATAGTATTGTTTTGTTTTTTATAGAGCCCACATTATCAACTCCTGTGCCATAATAATGTAGTAAGTTTCTATCTTATGAAAGTTGAGAAACATGACCAGTATTTTCATCCAGATGAAATGACATTCCACTTTCTTACCAATGTAGTGTGTGGCAATATCTGTGGGAACAACCAGGGGTTCTTTAAGAAGTACATTCAGATCAACTCTGGCATTCTTGGACAAGTGCTCCCTTCGGACTCCTAAGTTCTAACAGGACATGGCATAGATGAATTTCACTCAGAAAATGATCAAAAAAACAGTTACTACACACTTTCTGTGAAGGTAGAAAACCCATGTGAAGTTTGATACAAAGCAGCCATTTCCCACTGTTTTCCCCAAATGCTGCAAAATGATCCCCCCAAATGCTCCCCACCCTGTGAAAGTAACTAAATAAGTTACCATGCTGCTAGAAGTAATTTTCAATTCGCTGGCTAAATTTTGGAAGATATCTTTCAAAAACAATGGCTTTAGGATTTTACATAGTAAATGTTGAGACATTCTTTTTGACAGTAGTTTGTTAATGAGGCTACTCTAGTTCTTGACAGTAAAGCCATGCCATCAACATATGCATAGACACTCAATTTTTTATACACAGCAACAACACAGGAAGATTCGATTTATCCAAAAGTAATATCAACCCATTAAGTTGTATATTGAAGATAATATCAGCTAAGATATAACGCTATTTGATACCACTTGAAACAATGATCTTTCAGGGTACTATTGCAGTCTCCTCTAATTATTATAAGGTGTTAAAATGCCCATTTTAGGTTAGCATTAAATGCTGAGGTTCTATTTTAAACTTATGGTACCCTATCCTAGCTGATGCTTGTCCTTGGAGTTATAATGACAGACCAGAGCTGGAAGCAGCCTTTTGTGATTTGAGGTAGATGTCTTTACAGCTCTAAAAACATAGCAATGGTTGACAATAGAGTATTGTGCTTCTGATCCAATTGTAAAATGTTTTCTGGGGTTGTATACCACATCAATCAATCTATAGTTTTGCAGGAATAACCTTTTGGAAAATGGAGTGGATGATATTTTGAATATATCTAGATAGAATCACAACTGAAGCAACTAAAATGTAAACTTAAAAGTAAGTAAGTAAACTCTAAAATGTCAGGTAGAAAAAAAAGGTCTTCCTTTCAATCCATGTTAAATTAAGAGGTAGCCGGTCAAATAGCATGAAGGGTTCTGATGCAGCAATTAGACAAATATCTAGGGTGTCTAAAATTTCATTCTGTAATTATTCAGCAAATATTGATGATTACTTCTATGACATACTAAACACTGGAGATGCAGTCGAGAGCACAATAGACACCACCTCTGCCCTCATGAAGTGTTTGTTCAAACTGTTTAGTGGATATAGACTTTAAAAAAGAGCCACAGAAATAATCATGCAATTTCACTTGAGACAAATTCCATAAAGTAATATTACAAGGATCTTCATGTATAATAGGGGAACAGAGATATGATCTATTCTGGGCAGTCAAGGAGAGTTTCTCTAAGAAAGCGACATTTTATCTAAAATCTGAAGGATAAGGAGTTAACAAGCTAAGGCATTTATGGTGGGTAAAGGTGGGAAGACCCACAGGGAGAAAGCTTTCCAGGCAGAGAGAACAGCATGCCAAAAGGATATGAGGCATGACATTATTTAACTTCAGGGAGGAAATTTTAAAAGGACAGTGTGACTGGAGCAAAAATGTAATGAGAAGAAGGTGAAATGTGGGTGGAGAACATAGGTCATATCATGCTTGGCCTTAAAGGCTGTGTTAAGGATTTTGATCTCTGTCCTAAGACAACGGGAAAACATTGTCTTGTTTATGTCAGTGCAGTGACATGGGCAGATTTGCATTTTGCAAACAGCACTCTGGCTACAGTATGGAGAATTGAATGGAGGAGGAAAATCACTGCAGGAAAATCAGGAAAATCATTGCAGGAAAATCACTTAGAAGGCTATTGTAGTTGTCCAGTCAAAATAAAACAGTGGTTTGGGAAATGGTGGTAGCAGTGGAGATATTAAGAATTGAATGAATTTGAGAAATGGTAGAAGATGAAATATTGAATCTGAAGATAAGGGAGGTATGTTTGTCAAGGATAATTTTTAGGATTCTGGTCTGTACAGCTGGATGGATGGATGGTGGTGCTATTCATTAAGACAGGGAACAATAAATGTTCAGGTGCATGGAGATTGAAATCAAGATTTTGAGCTTATACATTGTGAATTTGAAGTTCTGTTTTGATATCCAAGATGTCAAGTAGAAGTCTGACACATAGGTTTGGGATGGATATATAAAATTAGGATATATGATGCATTTGAAGCTAGGGGTAAGATGATATCAAAGGCAGGGAAAATAATAACTGCATATTTATATCCAGTTAAAACATTACAAAGCATGGAAGAGAATGGATTCTGAATCAACTTCGTGGACATAATCTCACTCAAGTCTTCCTCATGTACCTATCTAATATCAGAGCCTGATCCATATCCTTCGTTCAGTCACTTCTATCCAATTTAACTACTATCAACAGGTTGGGAATGCCCTAAATCTAAAAAAAAAAAAAATCAATTCTTTTTCATATACATTTATGATTACACATTTATATCAATAGCTATTAGCAATATGAACCAAATTTGGCTGCTCGATAGAATGAACCCTTGCAAACTGCCCCTTGATGATCTACTAACATGCTATAACATTATTCTTACAATACATTCTTCCCATGCTAATATTCATCTCTTTGTTGGCAAAAGAATAAAGATTGGTGAGCTGTATATGAGTAGACAAGTAGTCAGCTTTACAAATTATTTATCCCGGTGTGTACCAGTTTTTAGTAATGGTGAATATGTGTGCTACAGTGGACATTGAAAAATCTCCATTATCATAGCTATCAAGTTGTCTTTATAAAGTTAAATAAAGGAAAGTAGGGAAAGCAGTTAGGGTTTAAGAGAAATTTATTAAGTGCTTACAATCTGTCAGACAGTGTTCCTAGTGCTATATATGTATTAACTCATTCAAACCCCAAAACAACTCCATGGCATAAGTGCTATTATTATCCCCATTAATAAATAAGGGAATAAATGCAAATGGAGTATTTTAACTAGCCCAATTCCCAGGCCAGCAAGCTATAGAACCAGAATTCAAACCGTGTTATCTGGCTGCAGAGCCAACTCACTTAACCACTACAGTGTAGTGCTTACCATAAAACATATAACTAGCACTGAATCTACCCTCTCATGAAACAAAGTCCATGCCTGGACTCTGACACATTTTTCTTCTTAGAAAAGATGGAGAGGGGTAGGGAAAAGAAGAGGTCATAAAGTCAAAATTGCCTCTTTACCTACGATTCTGTTTATATTAAATGTAACAATGTGATAAATCTTTCCTTTCTTACCACATCTGACAGCATACGCCTCAGCATATGCCTGTAGTAGTGCCATCGTAGGGGGAAACATAGCCTGCTGCATCATCTACACCATTTTTTCCATCATGAACTTTGAAGGAATCCTCTTATCTGACTACAAACCAGGTTCACCGCTTATCTTAGACTTGACGAGGTCACAGCTTGAAATGGTATGACTCTACTATAATTAGAGATTAAGTGAAAATGTATTAAATTTAATAATTCAAGAATAGATTGCCTTGTTTCTGTTATAAATAACAGAGTATCATTACCACATATTTTTTTTTTTTTTGAGACAGAGTCTCACTGTGTTGCCCGGGCTAGAGTGCCGTGGCACCATCCCAGCTCACAGCAACCTCAAACTCCTGGGCTCAAGCAATCCTTCTGCCTCAGCCTTCCGAGTAGTTGGGACTACAGGCATGCGCCACCATTTTTTCTATATATTTTTAGTTGTCCGATTAATTTCTTTCTATTTTTTTTAGTAGAGACGGGGTCTCCCTCTTGCTCAGGCTGGTTTCGAACTCCTGAGCTCAAACAATCTGCTCGCCTCAGCCTCCCAGAGTGCTAGGATTACAGGCGTTAGCCACCGTGCCCGGCCACCACATATTTTTTAAAGCAAGCCTAATTATGTTTCATTTTTTAGTGTCTTACATTTATACTTGTTCATAAAGATAATGCAAGGGCTATACATATAAAGAAGATGTCACAAAATATTTTTAAGGAAAGCCTTGTTTTATATCTATATGCAACATATTGGAAATGATTATGCAATCCCATTTCTAAACACAAATTCCTCCATACCTGGGAATCTGCTCCAATTTGTAAATCCTGTATTCATAAATAATATCTATTTTCCAGTAGAAGATTGTATAAAAGAAACTTTTAGAATAGAATATTTCTACAAACAGACTTGTTTCTGACCCACCAGTCTTACTGCTACCCAGCTTTTCTCTCAACTTTCTGGTCTTTGTTCTGAGACTATTTTAGTTTTGGACCTAAAAATAGTAACAATTGCAAAATAATTTGAATCACATTTAATAATAAGCTTATATTCATGATACCACAGTGAAATAACAAGTCTTCTGTCCTAATTTTAAATTGGTAATCTACCTTGGTTATTGGCTAGACAATTCCTTTTCTTCATTCATAGATGAAAAAGATAAGACAGACACAGTTGTCTGGTAGGCTGAAAAGAAACATACATAAATATAGATAGATAAATAGATATAGATAATAATAATGCCACATAACTTGTTTGAAGTGATATAGATAACTATGTTGATCAATATTGACCTATATATCTATATCTACATACCTTCAAACAAGTTATGTGAAGTTGTTACAATTCAAATCCTTCACTTTCTCCACTTCAGGTAATTTGATTTCAAAATACCTTATTTCTACTTTTTAGATATTTTATTTTCATTTCTCTCTCTTGTTCTTTTTACATATAAACAGGTTAATCATAAGGTTTTATAAACCATTTACTGCATACCTGGAACTCTGTGATGGTACAAAATAAGTAGAAAATATTAACTAACCTCTTGAGGAGTTTACAATCTGATTGAGAAAACAAAATTTAAACACATTAAGTAATTAGAGAACAGCTTGAGACAGTGCCCTGAAGGGGAATCTGGTGTAGGGAGATAGGCTAGGCTAATACAAAGCAAAAAGCAGCAATAAACATAGAAATAGATTGGTAAGGACTGAGAAGATGTTTACAGTCATACACACAATGGCCCTCAGAGATAATGGAAGTACCTAACTGAGACCCTGACACTCAGGGCGCTATGCAGATATCTGAAATTTTTATTGTCATACCACTGCATCTACCACTTCAACACCAAATGCACTGTTTATGATTTTATATATTAGCTAACATTGTGTTTTCCTAAAAATGCAGGCAATCAGATACAAAGAACAGTTCAAAATTGCAAGTTGCTATACAAAACTTTACATCTCTCAACATTACTTGCCTCTGATCTGGAAGTTGTCTAAACATCCTTAAGTAAGCTCAGGGAAATTTGAAAGCATAGACACAAAATGAAATGTGTTTCAGGTGGAATATTCCAGATAAAATTAACACATCTCATTTATAAACACAAAATAGTAATCTGACCAGTGACTACACATTATTATACATAAATATTGAATATTTATATTAATAAAAAGTGGACAGACATAATAACAGGACTATTTATATTGCTGTTATTTTTACCAAAAATAAGAAAGAATATATATTACATTTCATAAATATTAATTAAATGGAATTTGTAAAAATATGTCTCAGAGATTATATATTTGCCTTCGAATATATGGAAAATGTACATAATTTATATCAGTATTTATTCATTTATTTTATGAATGGTAGTTATCTTGCAGAAGCTAATAAGGCATAATACCAGGAGTAATTTACATGGTTTTAAGGCAAAGGAAACAGAAAAATTTCATTTGTTGAATAATATAGAGTAGCCATCAGTCACAAAAGTATTGGAGTCAGACAGGAATTCACTTCTTGACTTTAGCATTTACTAGCTGTGTGACCATGGAGGAGTCACTAATCTTTCTGAGCTTCAGTTCCATCATTTTAAAACATGAGAATAAAAACAGAACCAATCTTATAAAGTTATTGTGAGGCTGAATGTACATAAAGCATTTAGCATTTGAAGTTTTAGCACAGCCCTTTAGCCGATAACACAAATAGGCTTTCAATAAATAATAGCTATTAAATGAGCACTATATTTACAATTGAAATATATTTGTTTATAGGATACATATACATATTTCATCCAATTTTGTTTTATCTGTGTTACATAAGACAAAATAGTCTGATATATCTCAAGATTTTCAGCCTATTATGTTCTACCACAAGAGTAAAAAGTACGCCATGAAGTCTTATAAAATATCATTTTTTGTAAGTTAGAATTTAAAAAAAAATCAAGAAAATAAAACCTTAATGGCAGATTAAATTAATGGAATTTGCGGTCAGTTATTAGCCAGTAATGTTATTGCTAATTATGAAGTCATCAACAATTTTTTCTTTGTCAGATTACTCCCAATCCACCATCCTCATCCTCCTCTAGCTGTGCCATTAAACATGGGGAGGACTATTAAGAGGCGGATAGTAGGCACTGGGATGCAGCAGCCAGACAGGAGTAGTGGGAAGGATCCATGGTTTTCCTACTTGGAGTTTGGGAGTTTGGGCACTTGAAGTAAGGTTGTGAAAAGGGTAGGGAAGGGGTGGGGGCGGGAAAGCAGCAACAAAGTAGCTCTCACAGTCACGTCTGATTGACCAGAAAAGTTAATCCACTGCCACACCCACAGCCACTGAACCAAGATGTTCTTGTAGAGGAGAATTGAGGCCTATGCAGAGCTGATATCAGCCAGCAGGCTCTCAGAGCAAGGTATCACTGTGTAACTGAGTATGCATGGGTTTGGGCCTGCCACTGCATTGGCTAGCTGCCTTGAAGCTGCAGAGTAGATACAGACCATGTCACTTCCGAGTCTGCCAAACTCATGCTCTGTCTGAACTTCTGCTCACAGCACTGTGCCATGTAATTACTCTGGGAATTTCTTCCTCACCATCTGTGCCTGTGGAAATCCTGAGCTTTCCTCAGGGCTCTGTCCCAACATCCCAAGGGGCCTCCCACACAAGACAGGACTCTTTCCAGACTCCTGGAATTGAAGGTTTGGGCTGAACTTTCCCTCCTTGGAGAGGCAGGGAGGTACCCATCACCTGACCTCTTCCCGTCCCCTCGACTACCTCAAGGTCTACAAAATTCTAGAGAAGTCCATGCCTTAGAGTAACAACCTCCTCCTTGCCCCTCAGCCCCACATCCCCACATCCCCACCCCCATCATCATTGCAGTCCTGGAGGTTCCTGAGGCTACTTCTGACCAAAGAGGCTCTGATACCAGCTGGGAGGAAAAGCGGAGCCTTGGGAACTGCATTTAGAATACATTCCTCAGGGATTCAGGTGGAGGTGACGAGAGACCTCAAATTGAAAAATATTTGGTTGAAACTGTTTAACATACCTACAGAGTGGCTGAAACTGGAGGGGCTGCAGGTCTGACATAAGGGTAAATGCCTCCTTGCCATTCCCAGCAGCATCCCTCCAACACACGCATCCCTTGCCAAGTTCCATGTCTAATCATAAGGAAAGCTCTTCCAAGATTACACCCAGTGCATGTTGGTTTCTTCACACAGATCATGGTCAGGGCTACGTTTAGCCCCGTGTTTGACCATATTTTAGGTTTCAAATTTTACTCAAGTAGGGATATTAAGGCTAGTTGGCCGCTGTCCTAAGGGTGGTGAATCACAGCCTGTTGGATACAGGGGTCCTGGAAGGCCAGCCCTCCCAGACTCCCTCCCCATGACTCCATTAACGCCCTCCCCCCTCCACCCCTCCTGGCACGCCCGCTCCTCCCACCGCCTCCGCCCCTCGCACTCCGGCCCCCAGCGTTGTCCTCGCCCCACACCGACTTCGCTCCCTCAGCGCTGCCGACCACACTTCCCGCCCTCGCCTAGGTCCGCGGCGCCGCCGCCCCCGCCGCCGCGCTCCGCCTGCGCCGAGCTCTCTCTCGCCCACGCTCCTCGTCCGGCCACGCCACCCCCGCCGCCTCCTTCGCGCTGCCGCGCCTCAGACTCCGGAGGCTCCACGCCCGCCGTCGCCACAGCCTCTTGGTCCTTCAGACCCTAAGCTTCTGGCTGACGCAGAGGCGCAGCCATCCCCGCCGCCACCACGGCCAACGCGGGTGCCACGCATCGCCACCGCCGCCGCGCCGCCGCCGCTCGCTCGCCACCCACCATGGCCCCTCAGCAAACAGGTAGCAGGAAGCGGAAAGCGCCAGCGGTCGAAGCGGGCGCCGGGAGCTCGTCGTCTCCGGGGGCGGCGGGGGACGGAGAGGGGCCGCTGCTGCCCAAGAAGCAGAAGCGGCCGGCGACGCGTCGCTCGCTGGTGCGCTACCTGAAGGGCCGCGAGGTGGGCGCGCGGGGCCGCGCGGGGCTCCTGGGCTTCGAGGGCGAGCTGCGCGGCTACGCGGTGCGGAGGCTGCCCGAGCTGCTGACG